>WAAD01012789.1:12402-25699 GCA_013389945.1 Fregata magnificens
CTCGCGGCCCTTGCCGCCTCGCCTGTCCGTGTGGCTGTGCGGCGGGAGGCTGGGAAGGGAGTAGTTCGAGCGGCGGCGCGGCGAGCAGCGGGGCTCAGGCGTTCTTCCGCCTCGAAGAAATAACACCAAGGCTTTCCCACCCTGTGGCGGCACGGGGCTCGGCGGNCCTCGGCGGGGGTGCGGGGGCCCTAAAGCAAAGGGGTTTGCACCTACCACCGTGGTGCTAGTGATACAGCTAGAAGCCTGCTCTTGCCCGGGAGAGAGGCAGCGTCAACACGGAGTGCAGGCCTGGCCCGAGAGTAATGGGCCCGGAAACTTTCAGCCGTCTGCTGACACAACTAAACCAAACCGACTTTCTCGGTATGGGGGAAAAAAGACCACGAAAGGCAAAATACAGTAACACAGGCTGTCACTACAAGGGCCAGGGTCATCAAGTAATTTTTTTAGTTTGCAGCGATACCTTCTGCGATGGTTCTAGCTCCTTGGAGGCTTTTTATTTTGTGCAGCCCAGGTCAACAAATAGCTCTCAGCTAGGCTCTTTTTTCTCATAGTAATAAACGGTGTAGGTTCATGCATAGTTGTGTACGTGGGGAAAGACTCCTACGCTGCTTCCGTGAAGTAACAAGCAGAGAAAGATTGCCAGCCTGCCTTTCTGCTGTAATGAGGGGATATATCGTATTAATAAACATGGCATTTGCTGTCCAGGGAGTACGAGTACATAATTAGCTAAATCCATTGCACTGAACCGAGTTTGCATTCATTATAGCGTCTTTATTGCACTACTGTTAGTTTTCTTGCTATCTAGGATGCTAATTATTACTTGTCTGGAGAAGGCAGCATATTCAGAAAACCTGATTGTGTAACAAAGTTTTCAGTATGAAGCTTGAGAATAGCCATCAGTGAATTAGCAAGCAATGCTCTTTTTTTTATTTTAAAAATAGTACTGTAGTAGGACTGCCATAGTTTTTTAGCATTCATATCATGTACAGGCTAGAGAGAAAACAATACCTTGTACCTGTAAAGTCCAGCTGTCTTTCTGTGATCACCTAAACGATTCCTAGCAACTTCCTTGTGTAGTCTTCATTTTCTGCTTAGTATTTTAATTGTACTGAACAGCATATTCAGGAAGTGTAGTCCCAAACTATTTCATTAATGTTCTTATCATCTTAATCAAGAATATTGCTGAAAAACACCTTGCTGTTCCTTGCCTGCTTTGGATTACGGATGCTATTAAAGCACTCCAAATCACCAGCGTGTCTATATTTCTGTCACAGACATCTTCCTCTGCCTTGCAAATTGCTTACAGACTTCCTGAACTTTTTCATTATTGTTTGTCATCTCAGGAGATTTAGGTACTTAACTGTATTCCAGTTCTATGTTTTTAATTATTATTTGAGATTAATGATCTCTAATATGACTCTATATCAAGAGTTTTGATCTGGCTTGCGATTCGCATTTTACTGTATAATGAAAGCATTGAAGAACACCACAAACATACTGTTGATGGTGTGTAATTTTCCCTGCTAATTTAAGACAACAGGAATTGTTAATCTGGTAAATCAGGTTTTGTTTCTGTGCCTTTCAACAGTTACATGTTAAAATCAATATCTCTATTAGCATTTGCTCCCAAATAGAATTTAAAATGCATTGGATAGCTCTTGTTTATAGCCATGGCTCAGAAACAGGTTTGCATATTTTGTTTTAGTATACCTGTTTAGACAAACACTTTATTACACTCACTGGTCTTTTTTTTTAAACAAATACATCAATCTAAATACTTACCTTTAAATACAATTCAGAAAAAGAATAAAAAAGAATGACTTGTGTAGGAATGAAAAACAAGATGCATGCTCACAGTTCCGTGGCCATTTCTGCAAGTCACAGCACACAGTCCTGCTTGGAAAACATTATACTTCTCACCCTCATCTCTTTTTCCTCAAATTGTGAGGTAAAAATCATATATTTTCCCCTCAGTGTTTGGAAACAAATAAACTCAAATGGATTTTTTGCTTCAGTAGGAAGGCAAGTAAGGCCTCGGAACCTTCATATATTGATGTGCCATAGACAAAGTTTCTCACCTTTACCACATGCAGCAGGTGTACTATAATGTTACTTGCACAGATACCTCGTATAGTAACATCAAATGTAAGAGGCACGGATGATGGTCACTGAATATGGGCATTGCAACTTACTGTGGAACTACTACCCAGTCTATTTCGGTTTGCTTCATTTAAATTTGATTTTTGAAGCTAATCCTCAGAAGTGCCTGAAGAGAGGTATTACCATGTCTAGTCCTCATACAGTAGTGCAGTTGGGTTAGATTTTGAGAGGTTTATTATGCAAAATAGCTCAGTAGATGTGGCATGGTAATAAACAGTTTGCACAAAAATACTGAGAACAGACCAGCTCACTTGAACTCCGTCTTTGAATTTTGTTTGCTTTTTCAACTACGGTGTGACAGAGACCTGTGCAGCCAAGTGGTCAATAACCTCCGAAGGCTGAATTTGCCAGTCCATTTCAGCTGCTTTGTGATGGTCCGGCAGAGCAAGCATGAGTGGAGATTGCCTTGATATATTGTTATAGCACTTCCTCTCAGCATAGAGGGGATTTGAGGGAAAAGCAGCCCAGCCCTAGTTTAGAGGTTAGTGTAGCTTGCTTACACATCAATGTTAGCTTTTCACTTCTGCTTGCCTGAGACCAGCCATTTTTATATTTTGAGCATGCTATTCTACCTGTCTTCAAAACAGGTGGAGCAACCGAGCACCCTGGACACCAAGCAGCATTCCACACAGGATGCTTTATGTTTCTGAGAGGAAAGGGGAAAACATGATGCAAAATGTTTACAAGAAGATCTTCCTTTTTAGGAAAGAAAAAAAATTACTTCAACAAAAGCAAGACATTCTTCTTGTTAGTCCATCCGGTAGATCATTATTAGTTCCTGTTTGGAGGAGACAAAACACAACAGCTTCTGCTGCTGGAAAACAAAGCGCTAAGAAGATGAACAACAACAACAGCTTCTCCCTGTTTGCATGTATTACCAGGCCTCAATTTTCTCTTCAGAATCCTGTCCAACTTGTTTTTCCTTTAATTATCATAAATCAAAATTGCAGTCAAATCCCCCTTTAATCTGAGCAAAACTCACCTTAATTGGGGACCCTTTTGATTCAGGGGAGACCACAAAGAATAACATCACAGAAGAAAGCTGATAAAATAAGATTGTTCCATTGCCTTTTTTTAACACAACAAATAAAAAGGCTGAATTTGCCAACCCAAGTGCCATTACATGACACTGAAAGAAAAACAGGTTTGGGGATGTCATTGGGTTCCACCTGATCCACGTTTTAAATCCCAAAGACCAGCAGCCCTTCCTGGGTAGACGGGGCCTTCTCCCCGTCAAAAAGGATGGCAAAGTCATAGTTACTGCCTTTGCTGCACGCTCAGTTGCCTGGCTGTTATATCTGGGACCATTATGTCTCCTTCTGTTAGGAAGAAGAGGTAGCAAAACCCTTTCACATCTGGAGTCCAGCCCAAGGTCAATGTGTTAGGCAGCAGTTAGCTTTCTAAGGAATATTAGATAAAAGGTAACTTTTTGTCTTATATTCCAACTGGGCAATTCTTCATCTCCCATTGTGTCTTCGACGGCTTCTCTGACATTCTCACTGAAACAATTTCCAAACTATGCCACGTTTCCTTTGTATAGTAGTGCTTTCTGTCTCACTGCTAGGTCATGGGGCAAAAGACTGAGCCCCTACATTAATCCATTTTAAGTTGTTGCTGCTCTACGTAGGGAGTTGTAAGATCTTAACATTTAAGTCCACATATGAGTCCCAGTGAAAAGCTTGAGTGCTTTGTTGAATAGTGGCATGCTAAGGTTTCATGGCTTGCACAAGGTCATGTGGGATTCACAAGAATATAAAATACTTCAGTAACTTACACCAAGATCAACAGACCAAAGTTCCCCACAAAATCTTCCAGTCTTCAGGATTTTGTTTAGCACTTCATTGTTCAGAACTTTTTTAGCCTCATAGTGCCAACATAGTTTCCTTTCAGTTAAAGAAGATTTTTGTCTTCTCTGGAAATCCTTACAGAAAAGAAGAGCTATTTTACAAGTAGAAAGTTTTGACAACATAAAATTCATCATGTAATTTTCACAGACCTAAACAACAGAATCTCTGAAAATTGCTACAGGATATTTATTAGTATTCATACAGCATATTCATCTTTTTCCCAGCAAAACTACCATTTGATCTAAATGAAAAAGATACTCCTTTCAAGTCAGCAGCAGTTTGCGTCAACAAGAACGTTCATTTTCTGTGCTGATTCAGCCCTATAGATATTGAAGCATGAAACTCAGATGAGCACGTGCACGGTGTAATTACGATGCCAATTTTGAAAAACGAAAAGTTTTGTTGCCATGCAGTTACTAACTACCTTTGTCGTCTTCTTTCGTATGAATTCTTTACATTCCTGAATAAACATAGATAATATATACATACATGGCAAAATAGCATCTTAAAATAGGGGTGCGAAGGGCTGAGCAATTAGTCACAGTTGGTAAAACAAGGTAACACAGGCTGAATTCAGCAGGTGAAACTCCTCTCTGGAGCAAATCAGAGTTTTATCAATTTCAGTAGGCCAGGGTCCATCAGTTGGAGGTCTCTTCGAAAAGGTGTTTAATGGTGACCTGCTTTACCCCATCCCTTTGGAGGTGGTTGCTTTTCCTTGTTATACCTGTTTTTTGACCCCTCAGGCTGCCTTCAGACTGCATGCTAAGTCTGTAGGAGTTACACTGTTACTGAAAATGACTGAGCTCTTATGGCAGTTTTCAGCAGTACTTAATTTGGCCTATTGTGTTTACTAAAGGAGACATCAAAGGACTCTCTGAAGCACTTTCAAGACATGTCTATTGTTGTTACTTTTACATAATTGATTACTAGTCAGATTTGGACCATCCTAATTCAGTCGCTCCTCCAATGCTTGTTCCAGGATGCAAAAGTACTAAGCAAACCACAGCCTTTGAGGAGTGTTTGGGTTTAACAAATGACTTGACCAGTGTACCTAATATACTATAAAAGTTGCTAATCCAGATAAAATGTTAAGGATTAAAGCTAATTATTCAAACAGGCTAGCTAACATATTTCACAGGCTCCCTACTATAGGCAAGGCTGTTTAGACTTCACAGCATGCTGCGTTGATTGATTTGAAGTGTAGGCTTCCATTCACCTGGCTTGCTACATGCCAAGTACAATTTTCATTGTTCGATTAGAGTTACAGGGAATTAGTTAGCCTGAGGTAATCAGGACACTGATGGTATACTTTATACTGAAGTATAAACCGCCCTTTATCTTAGGAGGTTTCCCCCCAGAGATCAGCCAGTGTTTCCAGAAGACCTGGGGCAGGGACCCTCTCTGAGTTAGGAGCCCTAGTACCGTTGCCTTCCCAAATGGTCCGCAGCAAACTACCTTTCCTGGCCATTCCCCCTTCTTCTGAGGCAGTCCTGCTGGTGAATCGTTCACATATTTGTAGCTAAACAAACATTACACTTCAGCAGAGGTAGCAAGTTGACTTCCTGTCACTCTTCATTTAGAGGCTTTTTTTCCTCGTAGAAGATTCTGTCTTTTNGTTTCCCTGGGGAAATTATTACATAGTCTTGTAGATTGCAGTATTTTAATTGTTTGATGCTTTATTAAGTTAAAAAAATGATTTAAGTAAATAAGAAAGTCCACAGAAATACTTCACGGGTCTTTTTGTTTGTTTTCTTTGTCTTTGAACTGACAGGAGTATATGTCATGTATTTAGACAATGGATTTAACTAGCCAACTATCATGTGGTACTAGGAGTCATTTCACTTTTCTTTTTGTCCTTTTGAGCAACATTATCTTTAAAGATTTGGCTGATCTTTTCAGTTTTTGGTATGTCCCAGTTAACCATCAGATGTCCAAGAGCTTGCTTAGACCTCAAATATTCAGGTAAGTACAGCCAAATATATCTCTTAGAAGGAAGGAATATTATTCTTGTTTGCTGTCATATTGTAATTTGGGAAATATTGTTGATGACTCTAAATCACCAATACTGAAATCAGCCAGTTATTACACTGTTCATCATTATGGTTAGGGGGATGGATCAGGGCAGCATTTCTGAGAGGGTGGGTTGTGACACACACAGTAGTCATGAAACATGGTCAGGTGTGGGCGAGTTGCTGAAAATTTTGCAAATTATAAAGCAAAGGCAACACCTAGCTTCTGCACTCGCTTCTGGCGACTTTTATTCTTCAAGGTCAAGCTTGCTTTACAGCCTTTCAAGAAATATTACATAAATTTGTCACTTTTACAAGCCATAGATGTTAATTCGTTTTTACAAAGACAATGAGGGCTGCAATTTTTTTTTTTTGCTTTGGATAATGGGACGTCATCTTAAAAAAAAAAACACTGAAAAATACTGGCTTAAGGAGTTGGTAGTGGGATCCAAGATACTCATTTTCTCAGTCATAGCGATTTTAATTCAAGTTAACAGGGGAAAAAGATAATTTCTTAGTCCTTCCTGGCTATTTGGTGGCCTATGTTAAATGATTTTATGATCTCTGTTTAGCTCCCATATTAGAAAGACTGCTGCAATTAGGCATGGAGGACTCAGGTACTTGGAGGCTAAATGATATGCTTACCCTTACATCGTTCAGGATATTTGACAGTATCAAATCATTGGACAGGCAATTTGAGGGACTATGTGCAGCATCCATTTCTACCGTACACGTGTTCTGAATAATTATAACATTTCTGTCCCTGAAGCTGTCAAAGTAACTCACATAAAAGTGTAAAAAAAACCTGAATAAAAATAATTCAATTCCTCTTGGGGAAGCAGTTTAAAACGTTCTCAAGCATGTTAATAAATTAACTATAAACACCTACGACAAGACTAATTTTCAATAAAAGGCTTTCTGCTCTAAAAGAAAGGGGTACTAGGATCTTTTCCTAGTTTCCAAAAGCACTCTCCTAGCATGTTAAGATGAATGCCTCTTAATTACCATGTATTTATTTTTCATTTAATTTTTACCTTTCACAGTTACTAGGCTTACATTTCCTGTAAAGTAAGTTTTGTAAACTTTGAGGTGATATGTTTATATCCTACTTTTTCTGTTGGTTGCTTTCTCTGCTGATTCAAAGGGAAAAAAGAAACTGATTTTAAAAAAAATGTATTTACAGACCTTACAGCTCCCTGTACTGGGGAGAAGCACAGAATTTATACAAAATTCTGGCAATATCTTGAAAAGTAAGTGAGGAAGTAACTTACAAATCTTCTAGAGAATAGCCAGCTACCTAGATCTGGAAGTGCACTGTGCTATAGCTGACCTGCAGTCCAGAGGACAGGGAGTGCCTGGAAAAAATAGAAAAGAAAAAGCATTACTAAGACGGGCATAGAAGAGGCTATATTAATCTTATTTACCTGCTGTAGTACTATTCCATGTCACTGCCTTGGAATCAAGATAGCCACTTTTTCCCTGCTTTCATCTCCATCCATTATACATATATTAGTTGCCTGAAATTGAAGAGGCATGGTGTTTTGGGGTTTTTTGGTTTTGCTCGTCTTTATTCTTGTGAGATGACGGAGAAGGAGTATGGGTTACTGTCAATGCCAGACCTGGCTAACCTTGAAAAGGGGGGCCAGGCTCAGAAATCTCCACAGCGCTGTGGTTTCACAGCAGCCTGAGAAGGAATGATAAACTGCTGTTTTACTGCAGTGCCAGTGGGCATCGTGACACAGGAAGAACTTAAGAGCAGGGTGCAGTCATATTGCAGAGATCATGTACTCTGTCCTCGGCAGGGGAAGCTGGCAGTTTTTCTGTGCTATAATTAGCCACTGCCAATGAATGCACATTGCGTCACAGGAATTAGTCTTGTGGCATTCTCACCTTTGCCTTCCAAAATGAAGGAAATATCTTTCATTGACAACTATTATGCCAAGGCAGTAAAGTACTAAGGGAACCAATATACCCTTAGTTGCCTGGTCAAGGATACACAGTCTTCACTGATAGCAAAGATCAATGCAGTTTAAAAGGGAATGGTGAGTGGTCCCCTGCTGAGAATATATTGACATACATATAGCTTCTTTTCCCTGGGATTCCCATCACAAAAGAGCAGCTTGTAGTGTTTTGATAATGGTTTTAGTTCATGTCTGTTCATTTAGCAGCACGTACTTCCCTGATTACGTTGGCTTTGTCCCCTGTAGGTCCTTTAGCGTAGGGGAGGATGTATCTGTTTTCCATCACTGCAGCTTCCTCCCAGGGGACAATCTGGGGATTTTGCAGCCTGGTTTATTGCAACAACCCAGGCAGAACCTGCCACAAATCAGTAGCATATCTGGTTTTTTATTAACATATTAGTGCATCCTAAAGATACGTGTTCTGATTTGAGTAAAACTGTTGTGAATTAGCAACCCCCTGGAAGCCAATAAAGTTCCAAATCTGTGCAAGTCTGTATGCGACCAGCAATCAGATCAGTCTGGATCCTCATAAACGGTACATACCGGATCAGCTACCTAATGTGGATGGAAATACTGGACGATTCACATAATGGGTCAAAATTTAAAACTCATCGCAATGTTATATTTACTGTGTACTTTCTTGTGCATCATTAGTGTTACTTGACTGATGTTACTTACAATAGTTTCATGTCATACAACTTGTTACTTTCTATGCTGTAAATAAAGGCAGTTGAAATCAGTAACTTAGTGTAACCAAGCGACTATTCATAGTTTCATCTTGTGCTATTTCTGCAAATATTATAGTAGCTGTAGAGACCACTACTGTGGACCAGTACTAACCATTGCATAAAAAGACAGTTCTAGCTTGGAAAAAACATACAATGTAAGTAGAAAGTAACTGAACTTTATCTGGGGATATCTAGGAAGTTAACACTGAATAATGCCTATTCTTTCTTGAGTTGGGGTTTTCTTCAACTTTGTTTCATATCCAACTCATGGGTAACATTTCCCACTCCCCAACAATAGTAGTCAGAGGAAGAAACTAAAACGTTAAACCTGTGGCTGAGAGATCAAAGCACGGTATTTTTCTTGAATAAATAAAAACAGTGTCTACTGCTCTGTTCTCTCATGCACAGAGTTGCCATGTTGGAACTTGAGCCAATTCTTAGAAATCTTGCGATTTTTCTTTATATTCCTGTTTTCATTCTTTTCACAAATTAATTTGCTACAATCTGCAACAATAAATAGCATTCTAAGCCACAGGGAATTTTACAATTCAACAATAATATATGCTATTAGTAGTTACTTAGGCAATTACAATAGCATCTGCTTTCAAAACATAATAGTTATATTGTAAAATTCTTGGACATTAGTTAGATTAGAATGTAATATCATGCTAGTTTAGTAGTAATTTTATAATATTAAAATTATGCTATCACAAAATCACCGTATTGATTCTATTATAAATGTGATTTGTTTCCTTAACTCATTTTTCTCTCAAACACTTTGCCCACCACAGAAGAGCAGATATTTTCAATAAACGCCAGCAGAAGCCACTTAAGGTGCCAGGTCTCAGAGTCAAGTGAAAGCACGACAATCTCAGCTTTCTTCTAAGGCAATTAAGCCTCTGGATGTAAAAATAAAAAATTAAAACCCAGCCTGTCTGCAATGCAATTGCAACTTGCTTGCAATGTTCATAAGCATAAAATAGAGGAAAGTAACCTTATATGTATGGTCTTATGGTTTACATTTTTAAGCCAGTCTCTTTATTTTTTGAGATTCAATTATTTAATGGTTGGGTATTGATAGTGCTGCATAACTAACTGATGGAGAGATTGCATGAAATGAATCACAGTTCTTGCAGCCTTTCTGGGGTGTAATGATTTTGCTTGCTTTTGGGGAAGTGGAAGAGAGAGAGATCTTTGCATACAGCAGGAACAGCAGCTAATCAAACCCCATTGTGAAATGATTCGAACACAAAGGGAGAGATCTAGCTTCCTCCTAGACAGAGGCTTGTGTTTGCTGATCACAGAAGCCAGCCCTTTGGTGACAGCATAGTTTTTAGTTGACAACAGTACTTTTGCCTGCTGCAGAGATTATTCCAGGTGCTCAGTATGGAAAATGGCAATGCCAATTCCAAGAAAATGGTTTTAACAACACAAGACATCCTGTTGACAGAAAAGCTCATTACCATGAACGAGTGCTGAGCAAATTACTGTGCTACTTAGGCTTGTTTTAGAGATGGAAGCACTGTGTCTGCTACCTCAGAACCTTTCATCTTTTATCCTTACTGGTGTGTACTTGTTAATATAAAATAAATAAATATAATTTATAAATGTTCTTTTCCTTTACAAATCTTATTGTTCTAGACAGACTGGTAAGTATTGTCTCATTTTACAGCTGAATTAAAGGCATAGGGGAATTAAGCAATTTTTGAAGGGTAACAAGAGAAGGAACACAACCACCTTCTTTTCACCTATGCTCAGTCTGTTGGACCAGGACCAACCAGCTTGTGGGTGCTGAAGGCAACTCTTATTTCTACGGCGAGCAGAACCAATGCAGCTATGTTTTAGTGACGCTATGCTTGGCAGAATAAACTCTGCCAAACATGATCTGCATCTGTTCCATGAACTTTTCCACCATTCTCATCAAAACACGCATAGTAATAAGTTAATTGGGCTGGTTCTGTTTTGGGCTATGTTTTGGGAATTCCATGTAAAAGACCCGAGCTAGCACTAGCTATGTAGATCTCTTCATGCAGGGTCCATGCTTCATGTCATCTGTAATGTTCTTGCTAGATGAAAAATCCCGGTGACAGAGGATACCTACTGCTGAAAGCAATAATCATATTTCAGTATCGGTGACCTACGTTCTGTTCAAGTATGTATGCTTGGGCTTTCTGTGCTGTTATTTTTATTACAGTGACTCCTATATATCCTACCCAATAAAAGAGTTTCAGTGGCCAAATTCAGCATGAAATACATAAGCAGAGGCAATCTCTACTTTTTAACAGTTCACAAACTGAAGCTAAATATGCAAGAACGAATTGTTGCATATTCCTCTCCCCCAAAAAGCTAGAAAATTTTCCAGATACCCAACAGCACTGAGATTTGAGGCAAGGTTGAAAAGGATACTGATAAAATCCTGAAGAAGCAATCTGCCTATGGAATAAGAATGTCCACGTAGGGTGTTAAACGTGTAACAGAAGGAAGACATCACACCTCTCTGGTAAACCTCCTGATGTTGACTATCTTAAGTTCTACCCTGTAACGTGGTCACTGAAGATGACTACTGTGTAAAACCCTGTTTTCTGCAGGACTGATCAAGTCTGCAGCTTATATTTTTCCCCTTCAGTCAAACAGGAAGTCTGTGGCCAAGTTGGAAAGTGAACACGCATCTCCTGAGCCCCAGTTCAAACTGGATTTCTAAAGACCGTCTTTTGCCTCCCCTTCAGTTAAGAATCTCATTCAGGCTTCATTTTCTTTATAATTGTTCCATAATCTATGACTTCAGCCTTTCATATACCAAAACCGTTTGTCACTCATGTCAACTGATACCTATGCAGACGGGCAGGGCGCAGTGAGAACGGTTCCTCTCTGCAACATGTGCAGATTGTCTAGCAGCGTGCTGAGTGCAGCGCTGATCAAAGGCAGCGCAGCGCGCCTCAGGAGCTTCAGTGAAATGCCAGCTGTGCTCCCAGTATCACAGCTAGCATCCAGGGAAGGCTGGAAGAGCAGGAGAAAGGGAGGAGGAGTGAAGGACAGAGGCTCTCAACTTCAGTGTGAAGTTGTTTGATTCGGAGCTGGAGGATTTACCTTATGTATCTTCAGCCTTATATATTCTTCCCTCAGAAGGTTTCACAAACAAGGTTACATCATAACATCTGATTTGTAATCTTTACAGAATAATCAAGCATTTTGCTCTTTCATTATCTCATCTACTAGCAGGCATTTGCCTATACAAGAAGGAATTATCTTAGGACATCAGACATAGTCATTACAAGGATAAACTCAGGTGAGGCAGGGAAGTAAGATACTCTGAGATCACAGGAATATTCTCACTAGCTAAACAAGATGATTCATCAGGAGGTGTTAATGTAGGGTCACAGGTAGAAAAGTAATGTTCAGGCCAGAAGCACAAACAAGCTGGATTTGTTTGTCTTAAACCTGGCTTCCAGTATTTGTTTTTTTGCCTTAGTTCTTTACGGTGATTTTAACTTTTGGTTAAGATTCTCCTGAAGTGATAATTAAAGCAAACTAGTGAAAGAGATCTAGCACTGGGCTTGTATATCCTAGTCAATACAAGGCAAACATGACTGCCGAGTAGATTCAGCCAAAGACAGACCAGTGGGTTCATCTGACTCAAGAAATACCTATAATTACCCTGTCATTGCTTTGCTCAACCCTATTAACTTACCCCAAAACTTCTTAATTACCAATTCTGGGCTGGCAGGAAAAGTGCACAGTTGATGTGGGCAGATATGATGTGATTTCCGTACACTGAGGGAGGAGAGAGGACTGTGCTCCAGTCATGATCACGTAAGGAAGGAGATATGTCTTCTAGAAGGATTGTGCTGCTTCAGCTTTCCTGAAGATGCTTGTGCTCTGTGCTATAAGCTATTAGCACCTGATGGACTCACTTACAGTAGCAAAGCATCTTGAACCAAAGACTCACGACCAAGGGACTAATGCCAGAGTTTTCAGGTCTGGCTGGATTGTGTAAATCGACCTGGAATGGCTGCATACTTCCCATTTTTTCGCCTGGCTATACAGGGGCAGTTTTCTATGCTAAAATGACCAGTCTCCTTGACATAAAATGAAGGAAAATTAAATAACGCGCTCAGAGATACAGCTTGTTCTGCACAAACTATTGCCAAACGTGAGGCAGATGGGCCCCTCCCTGTAACAGTAAACCTCTCAGCGCTCCCATTATCCCACCTCAGAAGAGTTATGATACCATATGAAAAACATCATTCATATGAAGAAAAACGTTCAGTCTTTTACTTCAATATTTTTAAGACTGTCGACATGAAATGCAACTTTAACACAACAGGGTGACGACAGGTCATATATAGCCTATAAATCATAAGCCACACATTATTAAAGTCGCACTCCCTCACCTCCCTAGCTGTACCTTCAAGTGAGGCCTGCCCAGGCTAAGCAAGGCCCAAGCGACCAGCCGGACATCACCACAGACCCGCAGGCCGGGCGCTGCCCCCCTCGCCTCAGGAGAGCCGCTAACTCAGGAGGCGCCCTGCTGGCTGCCAAAGGCCGCGGTGCCGGCCCGTGCCCGCCACCCCACTCCACCCCACCCCACCCCA
>WAAD01012789.1:25965-45677 GCA_013389945.1 Fregata magnificens
GGCGCCCGCGGGTGGCGTGAGGGGAGCGGTGGGGCCGGGTCGGGCGGCGCGCTTCTGCCTGGACACTGGCGCCTGCCTGGGCCCCGGCACATCCCCCGGGCCTGTCCCGTGTCGGGCTGTGACTTCCAGTCCTCGCTCCGGGCATCGCTCGCTTTCTGCCGGCCGCGCTAAACAAGTTATCTGTTACGGAAGGGGGGAACCCCAAACCTTAAACCGCCCTTAAAGTGTTTCAGCAGGAAAATCCGACAGGACGTTTAAGATGCCCTGTGAGGTAGATGATAACAGTCAGAGTAAAATGTAGCGATAGAGTAAAACGTACCAAGCTCCTCGGCCCCAGCTCGTTTGCACTGTACTTAAAATTCCTCTCAGTGGAAGTACTAGCAAGTCAGAGGCCGTGCACGTACAGAAAATGGGATTTTCACTGAAGGCCAAAACCACTGCCTCTTCATTTGCTTAGAAGGTTAAAGAGAGCGTCTGTATTGATTAAAAAAAATCGATCTGTTTCTGGGACGCTGCTACATACACAAAGTCGGCGGGGNGGAGTTATTTAACCATTTTTATAAGTATTTCCTGGGTGAGGGAGTGAAAATACTTATTCGTTAATCACAGCCCTATCACAGAGCAAACAAGAAATAAACTAAATACTAGCAAATTCTTTAGGTGTTCAGTGCATTTCAGTGCTTTGCAAACTGGAACTATCTGAGCCCAGGCTCAGCTGTGATAATACAGGCAGAACCTCAAGTAGTGTCAAATGACAAGATTAGTTCGGCAATAATAAATAAAAGGAATGCTCTAACAGAAACTCTCTGGAAATAGAAAAAGTCTTCAAAGTGTACAGCCAACCTTATATGTTTATCTTGCAGCACTAAGATATATGACTTTAATAGTGCTGGAAAATGATTAATTTAGAACAGACACAATTTATTTAAAACCAGGTTTAAGTACTTTTTTCCCAGCATGTTTATGCTGCTTGTAAACTTAAAGTCCCATTATCTTTCCCACAACAAGGAAACCCGTTTTAAATGAACCGTTCTTCTTTCCCCGCAACTAGTCTCTCATCTGAAAATGCTGTTAATTATATTTACCAAATAGAGAAATTCAGCTGCTACAAAGTTGGGAGGAAGGGGATACAATAAGCTACAGAACAGTGCACCTTCTCATATTCCCAGCATTTGGCAGTTTCCTACTTAAGTCATTGGCTCTTTAACCACAAGTTGTACTTAAAATTTATTAAGCTTAGTAATGCTTGAGTTTAATCTCTTCTTGCTTCGCTTGTCCAAACATACATTTCTGTAACAGAATTATTTGTGCAGTCTCTGTATTTATTCACACTACATAGTAGTAATATAATTTATTCTGAAACCCTCTGGTCAGAACTTTTTTTTAATAGGATGATCAATGGGGGAGAACTGGTTTGCTGTCATGTTATTTACCCCATTGACAGGTGCCTCCTTGAATTTGGAGGGAGGGCAAGAAGGAAACAACTGAAACCTTAAGTGGAGACCAAACATGTGAAATGTCCCAAAGATATTAAACAAAGGTAAAAGAAAGAACCAAGTCAGAAATTGCTTTGAGACCTGGTAGGATTTAATGAGCGTACCTGAAAAAAAATCCACTGCCTCCAGTTCTTACTGATTTCTTTGACTGGTCTTGTGCTAAACACTCTAAAAAAGGGAAACAGAGGTACAAATAAAAACACATAGCTATAGAGACAACATTTTGACACTTCATTTTTTTTCCAACAGTCAGCTAGACTAGACTAGTATCTGATGTCATATATCTTCCTTTTAAGGTGGAGATGAGTGAAAATGGAGGAAAAACCAGCAAAACTGTACAAGGGGCTTAAAGTTATGGCATAGGGTAAATGAAACATGGTAAGGCTTTTCAAAAGGAAATCATAGGACACCACATCCTAGGCACCTAAATTAAAAAATTATCCTCTCTTAGTGCTTAAAAGTTATTGAAAGTCATTGAAACCTCATTGCTTATTAACGACTTTTGTAGTTACCTGCACTCAGAGCTGCTGTCAGTGTAAAGTTTCATCTGAGAAAACCAGATTGCTTCAGCAAATGCCACCTCTTCTGTGTTGTTGTGATGGTCTTAGTCTGTCTTGTCCGAAAGTCATAAGCCTCCAAGAGCAGGGGATTCCCAATTCTGGGAGTTATTTTGCAGCAGCCACTTACAGGATCATATCTATTGAATTACTGTTAGTGAAAGACTATTAGACAATAGAGAAGATTACATTAATATTCTCTTTTGTGTTTACTACTACTACTACAAATTACAGAGGAGCATATTCTTTGCCAAATGACACATCAAACATGTCAAGCATTTTTCTTTGCTTCTTTTTGGAAGGTAAGAAATAATATTGATCTTAAAACATTTCAAGTGCATTAGTATTTGTCCTTTGGTGGCATCTACTGAACTTAGTCAGGAACCAGCACTATAAACACTCACTAGCATAGGCCTTGTTCACGACGGCAGGCCAGAACCCAAATCTGGAACAGTACAGTGCTTTGCTTGTTAGCTCTTTTATTGCTTCTGTAAACCTTCATTAGCTTCCAGGCAGATGCAACTTCTGTTCCTGTAGTGCATAAGTTGTAGAAACAACAGACCAAAAGTATAGGGAGGATCCTTTTGTATAGGATATCGTATAGTGCGCTTAAAAATCTTGAGACACCTGTTGTCTCTCATGACCTCACCAAATCACAACGGAAAACTGCTTGCTTGGAGAGACGAAGACTGTTAACATCCAGTGCAAAACTCCTGAAGGTAAAAGCAATGAGGGAAGAAGGAAGGAATGTTTGACCTTGAGTTTGAAAGTGGATATCTAAATTGTCGCGCTGCTGCTGCTGCTCAGAAGCCTCTTTCAGTTTCTTGTCGTAGCTGCTTTACCCTTCCCTTCTCAAGTTTGCTGAAATGAACAGTGTAGTCTCATGCTGGCATTGCTTTTTATCCTGGTACATGTCATTAAAATGGCATAGACGTTCACCTCAAAATAGCATGTGGTCAGAATTTCAAGGTTTATGTAAGAATTTAAGTGCTAGTCTTCTTTCCATAAACATGACACAGTCCTGTGGGACTACACTTGGGCTACGTGTTAAGAGGGACTTTAACGTAACAAGCTGCCAGGCAGGAAGAGGACAGTTTTGTGGATCATCTTTTACAGTACTGAGGGAAAGAAGGGTGATACCAAGATAACAGTGTCTTCAGACCCCATTTCAACAATGAATTTTGTCATTTGCAGAGTGGCTTGCTAACCTACCCCGTGCTTTGGCTTTTAATTTATTTAAAGCGTGCTATGTTGCTAAAAGGACTGTCACCTCTCTACCTTCATACCTGCTGAATAAGCTAATAGACATATTAAAGTGGTGTGTGGAGTCCTTTGTGTTTAGTTTGTGTAGCAATGAGAACACCCTTAAGAGACCCAAGCAAACAACAGAAAACAGTTAGGATAGAACTGCTTATTAGTGCTGAAGAGAATGTAATTAAGTAATTTGAATTTGCATGAAGATTTTCATAAGTTTAGAGAATATACAGTCTTTATTTTGACTGGTAGCTAATACTTGTTAAAATTTCGGCTTGCAGTTGAGCTGTTACTGTAAGAAGCTGCTTTTGGGCCTGTGTAGTGTCATTTCCACAGAAATTAGCTAAAATGAATCAAAGTGAAAGGTTTCAAAGGAGTAGCCGGTGAAAGACAAGCAGGGACCACTTGCTTTGATTTGACTGTCAGTGGCTGGCCAGTCCCTTTCTGTTCACAGTGTATGTGTTTCTTATTTTTTTTGGACTTGTTACTGTTGGACTAAAAGTTAAGACAACCTCTCCTTGAAAATGTAACTGTGGCCTATGATCCGTGGCCTCAGCTTCTTGGAATTCTCTGGGCTTTCCTGTTTCAGTGATGTTCCTGATACTTTCCAGGACTTCTCTTTGGGATTGGTCTCTGCCTAACACAAGTCAACTTTGAAGACTAACCTCTTCGATACCCTACTCTCCATTTCTGGCTCCAAAGACTGCCTCTTCCCATGCAGCAGAACTGATAAAGAATCTCCAGAATCAATGTAATTGCTGAATTCTGAGTTATCAGCTGTGCAAATAAACAGTCTTGTGAATTGCCTTACATCTGCTTCAGAAAGGTACGAGTGGCTTCAAAAACACAGAGCAGCTTACAGTTGTAGGAAGATATCATTGCACTAGTTTGGGTGAAGCTTTTCTCCCATCCCTGCCCACCCAGTCCAAAGATCTGTGACTGTTTAACTTTGTGACAGTATCTTGTCTCTCATGCCCTAGAGGCATGGTCATGTTGATTTTTCAGTCTAGAAGTATGAGCTACTGGCAGTCTTTTGGCAATAACAAGTCAGTTTATGATGATTGTACACATTGGTGTAATTGGGGACTTTACAGAGATTCCCAGATTAGACATATGTAAAGAAATCATTGGCTAGTGAGGACAAAACTCTTTATCAGCAGTTAGCATGATACAAATATTAAATAATAGCCATGACAAATAATATCCTTGCACTTCCTATTCCTGTTTGTTTCTAATTTCCTTTCTCAGAGGTTACAGCTATCATGTTCCTGTTTCATTTGGATGAACCAACTGGTTATGAGTCTCCCATAGACGTGACTGATGTTCCAATTTTTTTTTTTTTGTCTTATCAGGGAGTTTCAAGCTGTATTGAGATATCACTTGCTGTTTAGTTGTTGGTCTCTTTTAACAATGTTTAATTCTGATGTGAGACATTTCCTTTTCGTGTGTCAATCTTAGCCCAGTTGTATTCATCACACACTTGATAGGTGCCCTGGTTATGGTGGACCTCTTGGAACATCTATTCTGGTTTGGAGTTCAGAGTAGCTTTGTAGAGATCCACCTCTTTGCCAACAGTCAGGTTAGATACTCAATTTGGAAATTTTTTTTCAGTGACCAAATATTTTTCCTCTCTTCTAGAGTGTGTTCTGAGTCAGTCCTTCATGTAAGGTCAGAAAGTGTGTTTGGATTCCTATTGAGAGGGTGTTCTGGAACAGTAATGATAGAAAAGACAAACAGGCACTGCTGTCCAGGAAACTCAGTATTTTGTGTAACTGAAAAAGTTTAAGTATCTCAGTGTTAATTGTTATTATTTAGGGCTTACAGCTTGTTGGGGGAACTGAGGAAAGAGCAACAGAGATTAGTCTATTGCAGTGACTCTTAGCAAATTTTGTCAATTGCTGTGCATAGGGACCACTGCAAGTGCAGGTGTGGAAAGACTACTCAAAGTTCTTGCAGTGCCTTTAGCGTTTGTACAGTTGTGGTGCATGCCCAGATAAATGCCCTAAGTGTGGTTTTCAATTGAAAGGCTATAGAAAGCTCAAAGAACATAAAACTAGTCCCACGAAGTATTTTCATTACATGGCATACTTCCAGAAAATTCTAATTATTAAGAAAAAGCCACTGTGTTCTAACTGGAAAAGTATTAGCATGAACATGTGCTCTATTATTACAAATAAAATCAAGCTATACAGCATAATGTAATTTCTGAGAGCTACAACCTACCTAGCATCCTTAGCCTGCTCTATTGCATTTCCTTTCTTGTACACCTTAATCTTGAAAAACAAACTGTAGAACAAAATTTTGCTATGTTCTGATCCTAAATCGTTTAAAAGAGGAACTTGATTACAGTGTCTTCTTGTCTTACAAAGTGCTTGTGCTGCTATTTGTGCTCCAGCTCATTACACTTCTTTGTTGTCATTTTAAAATATTTTTAAACTCTCTTCCATTTCTATATGAGTGTTTAGATTTAATGTATTCTCCAGAAATTTAGAAAAATGCTCTTTCCTTTATTGCACCATGGTACTTAAATTACACCGGAGTATTGTCACAGCATGTTTTGCTGGAAAAGTAGATCCACCTTTAATATATATAGATCTTATGCCAGGTGGTGATGAATTTCTTAAGAAGTCCAATAAGTCTTTCTCCCACCAGTAGGTCTAGACAATTTACAATGATGTAGCAAGGCAGCTAAGTCTGCAGAGGATAATTGAATCTTACTTGTGCTTAAGAGAAGTTCCTTAGCTTGGTAAAAAGCAGTTTTCTGTGGCTTGACTAACCTGATCTCAGGACTCTTTCTTTCTCTGTGTATGTAGAAACTAGTTGCAGATCCCTGAGCAAACAGAGCTCTGAAAAATAAAGCCAAAAAGACTGGTGAAGGTTTTGCTAGTGCTTATCTAATAATCTGTATAATTTCTACCAGAAGTTTCTAAAAAAACTTGGAAGAAATGAGGAAAACTTCAAGAAGCTAAAAATCTGAAATAAGCAATTAAAAGTTGAATTATAAAACATACTGAATAGTTCTTCATATACAGAATGTTAAGATACTGGCACTGAATATACTTACTGCATGTAATCATGCCCACTTTGCTAGTACACAGTGCTGGTTTACCTCGGGTGAGCAGAACTCCTGTAATTTTAGAGTTCCTCATTTCAGTGTGTCTCTTGTTTGTTTTGGATTTCTTCTCTTCCATTGAGTCATCTTCTAAAGTGTTAAAATTAAACTTCAGATGAAATTCTAGCAGTCAAATTTTTACCTTGGCTACAGTAAAACCCAGGTTTTAATCTGGGTCTTCTTTCTTCTTTAAGACTTACCCACAGAGTCTTGTTTGCCCTCAGAGCCTTGCTGACTGAGCAACCCCGTTCCCTACCCTAAGCGTAACTCATTTGAGTTGCTGATGCTGCACCATATTGAAGTGGTGTCAAGAGCCAATCTAAATTCCACCTGTCTTTAGTTTCAGAATGGCTGCGGTTATTGCCTTTCCTGGGTGTGCTGGCCTTGCTTGGTTATCTCGCTGTTCGTCCGTTCCTCCCCAAGAAGAAACAGCAAAAGGATAGCTTGATTAACCTAAAGATCCAGAAGGAAAATCCAAAAGTAGTGAATGAAATAAACATTGAAGATCTGTGCCTCACTAAAGCTTACTGCAGGTGTTGGCGTTCTAAGACGGTAAGACATGTTGTGCTACTGTAGGGTTAGAGGTTGAAACTTGCCTATTTTTATCAGTGCTTTGGTGGTGAATTGCTACATGTTGACCTGTTGCTTTTCTCTGGAGGTGGAACATACTCCTGGTTTTTGAGAATGGCACAGTTCTTATTTTTCTCCACTGTAAACCTATCTACATGCAGAAAGAAACTGTAGAAACTTGTAAGAAACACAGTAGGGTTTTTCTAGAAACACTTACAGAGTGACCACCTGTGAGTAGATTAAAACCAAGCAAGCCTTGTTTAATATTTGGAAATACATTGCAACTAATTGGAAGATAACTATTTTGCAAAAACAATGCTTAGAAAGTTGTTCATATTAAAATGAAAGTAAGGCTGGGCCCTATGTTGGTGAGGGAGAGCATATCCCCATCTGGTCCAGAGCAGCCAGTAGATGACTGGCTTGGGTAGTCCGTATCTTCCAAATCAACTAGATGTACATGGGTATTTTTCATCTACCCTCAATTTCTTTGGAATGTCCTGACTGCACTCTGGTTTTGTCCTCTCTGGACTGGATGCTTTCCTGTTTTAACAAAATCTGCCCTGGACCTAAGAAACCCACTCAACTATTCTCTCTTCAGAATAATCACTTCACCGAAGTATTTCAGTTTTCCTTGAAACAGTACTTTCTGGTTGCAAATAACTAAATCTATTAAGAGCACTTTTACTGGTTCCATAATAAGCCTTAAACCATTTGTGGCTGTGAAGGCTGCCTTGCTTGCTGTTCTTTCATCGAAAAGGCTTTGTCCCTAACTTTGTGTCTAAGAACAGCAATTTTAGGACCTCACAGACTTAGTTACCTGTTAGTGGTTTTTTTTTCCTTAGTAGCATGTGTCCTGTGTCTGATAGGAGACAGGGAGTTTGATGTTGAAATGGGACCTAGTAGGAGGAAATAGCAACATTATCAAAGTGCTCTTGGTGTAGGAGGAAGCATAAAAATCACCATACAGTTGCTGTACAGAGTTATACTAATTCCTCGTGTGTGTTTTTTCTTCCAGTTCCCTGTCTGTGATGGCTCCCACAACAAGCACAATGAATTAACAGGAGATAATGTAGGTCCACTAATACTCAAGAAGAAAGAAGTATAGCAGATGCTTAATCCACTAGATCATGACTGATAAAAAGTCTTTTTATACTGTTGTAGTTGCAAGGGACAGCGTTTTATTATGTGATGGGTATGATTTAGTCTAATGATTGCTGTAGATTTCTTTTTGGAATAAACTGCATTTAGACAGTGCTAAATCTGTCACTGTTTTGATACTTTATTCTAAGAAGAGTTATGTCTGCTTTGTAAAACTGTAAAGTAACTATCTCTGTAAATAAGTCGTTTATTTCAACAATAAAATGACTTCCTACAATTAAGCCTTTTTTATATGAACATGCAGTTATAAAACTGTCACGATTTCCAAGTGATGGAAGTGCACCTTTCTGTTGATTTTGATCTGCTGAGAAGCCATGTTTTGTTCTGCTTTTCAGGAGCAAATTGAAGTGCACTTAAGTGAGGGGAAAAAAGATAATGAATTCATCCTTTGTGAATATACCTAAGCATATCACTGAGGACAGGTAGCATAGTGATGTTAAGTTATGCTAGGTAAAGGTCTGGCCTGTGTGGTGCCTAAGTGGGCAGTTTGTTAGTCTCATGCAAAGCAGCCCTGCTCAGACAAACCCCACACAGCTGGACGGTCTCATACCATGTCCTAGGTGGAGTGCTGCAGTTCCAGACCATATAAAGTAAACTATTGAGCAGGTCAGCCACTAACATTATCCCTTTATTTCTGGCCCCTGTGTTGATCATTCGTGAGCTCTTGTAAGGAAACACAAATTTGATCCTTGCAAGTTCACTTCCACTATAGCCGCTACTTTTTGTAGCAGGGACTTTCATGGGAGGAATTGGTTAAATGACAGAACCAAGAAAGCAAAGCTGAGCTGTATTCTTGGCTTGTTACCCATTCAGAATTATTATTTGGGCAAGTCAGAACTTTGCTGTGGTGCAGCTTAATTTCAGATGCAGGTAAATAATTGCTACTTATCTAACTGTTAGACTTCTAATTAATTCTTCTAAAGTACTTTGTTCTTCAATGAAAGACTGTATCCATCAGTTTGAAAATAAAAATTTCATCCATGCTATGATTTTAGACAATTGTGCTAAGGCAGCTTTCAACTGTTCCTTAACAGCATTTCATTTGACCCATTGTTAGGCAGGTGGGAAGACCCAGAGCAGTGTGCTGTTGCCAAAGCTGATCACCACAGTGCTGAAACAGAAAGCAAGTCAGGAAGCAGTTCTCACATAATGGTGCTCGCAGTAGCAGTAGAACTATGGTAGATCATTACTCCTGCATTTGTAACAGTTGTAGTTCTAGGTACCTAAACCTCTTGCCTTGCAGGAGAAGATGGCAGATTAGGATGTGATTGTATGTTAAATGCCTGCTTTTATAAAGCCTGTAATAGAACCATGGTACAGACTTTAATGTTTAAATGCTTCATGGTGGTCTTACCTTGATGGTTGAGCAAACCATAAACATTATATTAGCATATGACATTTATAAGAGAGGAAAATCCATAATGTTAGTAAGTGTGTTATACTCAGTCTTCACTTATAGATGCGGTATATTGAACACCAAGCCCCAGTTCTTGGGTTTGGTGAAGAAATTAGTATGTGAAATGCAAAAGCCTATCTTTAGATTTTTTTTTTTTTCAGTCTTCAAAATCCACAGCCTATTGTAGCAAGCTGTTACTATGTACAAGTCTGTATGTGCTTCCAGCTTTTATCAGGATACTTTTGCATTCAAATAGTTTGATTTCCTCTTAAGTCTGAGAAGTAAACTACATACATAATCCTGTTTTCCCTTCCATTGCTCTACTTGAACAAACCCTGTTAGAGTAAGTCATACAGTAAAATTGGTTTTGTTTCTCCCACAAAGCTCTTCTAAAAGGAGAATGACAGTGTAAGATTTAACCTCTTGACTCCATCTCTAGCACGGCTTGATTATGTAACTAATTTTTTTCTCCCTGCTTGCTGTTAGATGAGATCGCTGCTGAACTATCTACAAATGTGGCTATGGAACAAATGGGTGTTTTTTATTTGTTTTTGCTTATGTCTGTAGGGGAATAGAACACGTTTGCAGTATGGGCCTGCAGTAGCAGCAGTCATGGTTCCTTTGTAGAAAGGACATTTTAGTAATTTCCACAAGATAATAATAAAATGAAGATCACAAGCAAGATAATGACCCTTTCCTTGCATTTCAAAATCTGTCAAGGTAATACTATCTCTCATGGCCATAGACTTTTCTACAGAAAGTCTCAGAGAATTTACTGATCGGTTCAAATTACCTACCTAAAGTCTACAGGGACAGGCAGTTAAGAACTGAAGTGTCTACAGAGCCCTGTATCTCACCAGCGATTGAGAGAGTTGAACCAATTACCTGCTAGGATGTGCTTGGTCATGTCTTGCCACTGGATGACTTTTCTAACCTAATTCGGAAGCTCCACACAAAGGGATAAATTTGCTCCTAATGCTAATAAAGACCAGGACTGAGGCAGTAGACCGCATCTTCACAGTCGTGATGGAAAATCAGGGGAAGCTGAACTTGGCATGTCATGACATGCCTTTTCACTCTACAAGAACAGTAACGTTTACCTTTTTGATTATGAATTTGAACGATAGTTATAATTAATAGACTACAAATAAATTTGTAAAACAAATACATTTAGAGAAGGGTGTCTGACTTGTGGCAACTACTAGGCAAAGTAAATGCAATTGAAGTGCAGCTGGCACAAAATCTGATCTCTTGCACTCCGTTTATTTAAAAAGCAAAATGCAAAAACTGTATCATTCACTGTTTTGTGGATGTATTACACCATAAGCGTTTCAGTTAATTTTAGACTTCAGTCTAAATTGCCTAAAATGCTCGGTTTGGCTGAAAAAGAGAGAAAGCAGTGATTATAATTACATTATCACTGCATCCCCTGGCCTGTGCGACTCCCTGCTTCCAGATGGCCAGTTTCTGTCTTTTCCCATATGCTGCCTGCTGTAACTCTGCCCGCTGCTTGCTGCCAGGAACACGCTCTGCTGTCAGACCCTTCTGCTGCAGAGGTTCTTGCGAACCTTCTGGAACTACACACACATACTGTGCGCAGTACTCTCCCACATTATGCCTGTGTTTATGTCTGGATGACAGCGGGACTCCTCTGGTTATAGTTTATGCACATCATGCTCTAATTTTATTTCCGGTAAATAAGAGACTGGCATGGCATAAAGATTTTATCGGCTTGAATTTATGCATTATTCATGAATGATTTCATGGCATTTTGTTAAAAGGGAGGTGGTCTTAAATGTCACGACTTCACCCGCACAAACTCTGATAAAAAGTGAAATCGTATCTCTCAAAGTTAACTATTTAAAATCAGCTGAAATTGCTATGATACTCATTAAGAAAACCAGTCTCATAGGTTGTTAGCCCCAATATAACATTTCTTTTCATGCAAGTGTTTTGTTCCTTTCTGGAAGGCAAGGAGAGGAGCATTATAAAGCATTAATGCTTTTCATTTTAGATCTGCAGGTCTATGTAACAGCTTCAACCTGATTCTTTTTGAAGATTTAATAATAGCTGGGAGAAAGGAGTCTTGTGAGAAACATCCACGTATGGTGGCGAGGAAAGGAAAATTGATTCAATTTCATTTAAATTAGAGAACAAGATTACACTTTTCATTGGTATAGCTATTCAAGCATTCAGAATGGTGGGAGTGATCTAATAAATAAATTGAGAGTGCACTGAGGTTAAGGGAACATGATAAATCCAATTTATGAGATGCTGTTATGATGGTGAGCAAGTATTAGAGGCTATCATGAACAAGGGCTGTTTGTCAGAGGTTTGCTTGCATACTTAAGGTTGTGTTCAAATTTCCAGGGCTATAATCCTTACACATGACACTTCTGTTATTGAACAGACTCCAAATTTGGCATAGTGATCCCTCCCTGCAGGAAGATTCTACTTTTTGTAAAACTTTATGAAAAAAATGAACTATACAAAGCTTCTACTCCTGTAAGTTTTACTCAAGTAGAATTATTTTATAGACAGTCACTGATGAACTGAACACTATATTCCCTCATCTTATCAGTTAGGTTTACAGACATTACAACTTCCAAACGCAATAAGCTCCTATTAAAACTACCCCTGTTTAAGTAACAGAGTGCCTCCGTTAGCCGTGCAAAGAAGGCAGAACAGCACAGAAGTCAATGGCTGACACAATAACCGCCAAGCACAGCACCCTAACCATTCATCAGGGTGCAATTTGAAAGCATCTTCCTTTCTGGTCAGGGGACAAACATGAACTGAACTAAAGATCGTGCATTCCCCAAGGAAGCGGAGAGAACAGCAGTATGTATAGTAAGAAAATTGCCAATGTACTTGACAACTGTTAGGGGAAAACTTACCAAAGAGTTTCCTGGTATTTTTATCACTGTGCTGGAATTGCAGGCTAGGAACCCTAAATATTTCTCAGGAAGCTTTCTTCCTAGCTTGGAGAAGAAGGCATGTACAAAGGCGCACATACTGAGCTGTAAGTAATCTGTACACAGAGGCATACGTGGACACTGGAAATAATACAGTTTCAGATAGTTTTCTTTTAAAAGTATTTTTGTACATTTTTGTGTTGCATATTAAAAGTGTAAAAACTAAAATAGAATTAATTCTTACTTACTAATGCCAAAAATATTTAGACACATCAAATATATTCTGTAGAGTATCCTGTAAAACAAGTTCAGTGAACTGTAGTGTAGAAATCTGCAAGGAGGCATTGTCCACCTTGTTATAGGCACGATCTACTATCCTTACTAAAAAATAACAAAATAAAACTTCCAGTTTCTGAGGGATGCTGTACTGACTCCATGCCTCAGAATGGAGCTGGGAATGACCCACTCGGAGCTAGTTACTTGTACAAAACGTAGCAGAGGAAGAAAGATTTGCTGGTATCTGTAACAGGTCAATACTAAACCCTAACTGATACCAAAGCTAAAGGCAAGAGCAGGATTTTGATGAACAGAGGAGGTTTACTCCTGGCTTTAGGACAGTCAAGGAGAAGAGAAAGGAAAGTCATCCGGGAATGGGAAGATCAAATGTGAACTATATTGCAACTGACTGTGCAGGAGGCATCTATGTTAAATAGAATGAAGAAAACCACATTTGAGCTTTTTGCTCCCCCTGGTAAAATGTTTTGGCAAGATATTCGACATGAGCGTTGCCAGTCATTACCATGATCCACAGCCACACACAACTTGTGTTTCTGGAAAGACCCACCGGACCTGTGGGTACGTGCTAAGGGTGCTAGCGCTGTGTCCTGAACACTGCTTCCTCGTGACACCTGCCTTCACACAGCAGCCTTTCTGAAGGCAGGGGAGGTGAGGCTCCTTTTGCTTTGTACCATCCCTCTCAGCACTGCATTTTCAAGGCTGTTCTTTTAAAGTCTATTAGTTTTCTGCATCAATCAGCGGTAAAGATTGCCCTGCCAAACCTGAGAGGCCTCCACGCTCCACAGTCAATCCAGCCAGCCATCTCTTGGAAAAATGAGCACTAACTGGCTATACTTTTAGGAAATACTTGGTTTTCTTTGATGCAGTCGTCCAAATGCAGACGTGAGAAGGACCTGATCACGTCACTTTCTCTGCCAGATGAGTATTAACCTAGGACAAAGCAAAGGAGATCCCGGCTGACCCATGAATCTTGATTTGAGAAGAGGTCTGCTGCTGTTGCCGAGTTCCCCAAAAGTTGCTGAGGAAGAAAGGGACAACTCATTGCCACCGTGGCCTTGCCCTGTCAGCAAACCCCAGCCAAGAGGAGCTCTCCCCTCTGTCCTACAGTGGCCAGCACCAGAACATAGCCACTCTCAGTGGCCGAAGAGCTGGCTTTCCCTCCCTTGACAGGCTGAGGTACACAGATGAAGAAGAAGCCATCCCAATCCCATACAGCCCTTTCCCAGTCCTTATAGCCTCCCCACAACCCTCATCCCGTTTTCAAGCTCAGTCCTTTTTTTCTACCAGCAACACCTGTATTACCACAGTCCCTGATGGACCCAACTGTCTCTTTCAGCACATAAGTAAGTACCACTTGCTGTTTCTTGCTGTGACCAAAGCTGACAGCCCCTTGAAGGTACAAAGGAGTGCATGAGCCGTGAGGAAGAACAGCAATAGGAAAAGGCAAATTTTGGAACCCAAGTAAGGAGAAGGAATCACCAACCCATGGCAGGACTCGTTCACTGTGTGTCAGCAGTCTCTAACTCAGAAGTTGCATTCTTTGAGCTGTTGAACTTGTCATCTCACAGCCCAGTTTCAACCAGCAAGAAGTTATTCACATTAGTCTTAATTTTCTTCTGCTTATATTCCACCTCATGACTCCACTCCATACCTGAACAATTCTGATCCTCTCCCTGGCCTCACACCCATACATTTCAAGTAACTGTTGACTGCTAACTTCTCAGTGACTCACTGCCTGGCCAGCATATTCACTGTATGTTCAGCTATTTAATCTCCTAAGGCACCATCAACGCATAAAAATATTTTATACAACTCCACCAGGGCTGCTTTTAAAAGAGCAGACATAACTGATACTTGTTTTGGTTTCGTCAAGAAAGATTACAGACATGCTGTGTTTACTCAACAGGAGTGTAAGAGCTGAAGGACCATATTCCTGTAGTTGTCTGTCTTACGAAGGTTCACAGGCCTCTGCTTCTTCTCCAACCTCAGCACCTTCCTCATCCTCCTTGCTATTTGTCTGAGCCTTCTGCAAAAGTCTGGGCCCTGCCAAGCCAATAACCAGGGCTCCAATTGGAGCAGTGATCAAGATAGCCAAGAAAGCTACTGTCAGTACATCCATTCCATACTTTTCCAGTTGCTCATCCTGATGATTTCTCGCTGTATCCAGGGCAAGGGAACCTATTGCAGCCTGCAGGAAAGAAAACATTGCTGAGGTGGATCAAGTAACCTTTAGCACTGAAAGAGGAAAAAAAGGAACTAATCATCAGTCAACATTTAACATAAATTTGACATTTTTAGTACATTCAACCCATTCATTTCTAGGCAGTACATAGAAAAGTAAATGTTATATTACACCTATGAGAACAATTTTCACTTGGCTACACTTCGAATTTCCTAAGCTAATGAGTTTATCTGGGTGGCTCCCTCCCGTGAAGAACATTGCTGAGCTGCCATTTTATCCACATTTTTGGAGAATGTGATTAATTAAATGGGCCAGCATATTGCATATTGCAGCTGTTAAAGTGCCACACCTTGAGAATACGTCCTGAAAGCAGTCAACTAGTAGCAGCTTCTGAAAATTTAGTTCACAAGTCTTGCAATAATCCTTGCCTGTTCTGATTATTAACTTTTGTTTGCAAGTAATCATGCTATTGAGGCAAAGTCGACACGACTTAACGACCACTGAAATAAAGGAGCAGGAATGCAGCCAGCTTGAGGCTTTTCTAGCAATATGGCTGTCAGACTATCCCTTACTAAAATGACTGCAAACTGAAAACCCATTCTGAGCCTCTGGTGCGACTATCCCTGCAGACACTTCATGTGGTGTAAGAGGGGAAACACTTTTACCTTTGTTTTGAGAGTTCTCAGAATCTGTATGTAGAGGCAAAATAACCCGCAATAGCTGAGAAATAGTTAAACTTCATATGATAAATGTACAATTCTCTGTCATTAGTAGGAGTACAACCCAGGATGCAAGCGATACACCTTCACATAGAAAGCTCTCCACGCACTCTTCAAGCAGACTTAGGGCAGTTTAGGATATGAACTGTCCATATGCTACACTCTGCTGTTCCTGAGCCTGATCCCCTCCCTGTTTACTGCTGTGCTAGTTACGAGGAGCTTTGTGAAGGAGAATAGATTTAGCCTGGAATGAAAGTGATGTTAGACTGTTTACCTGGACAGTGGCTTTGGGAATCCATGCCAATGAGACAAATACTTTCTCCTTGAAATTAAACCCAGCAAAACACACCATCAGGAACGTTGCTATGATTCGCACAACTAGGGCGATGCCTAACGTAGCAACACAGAGCCCTGCAACAAAAAGACAAACACTTCTCAGGACTTTTGTGCGTAGGTGCCTGGGGGAGTAAGCCTCCTAAAACTGTAGCTTTACAGTGGGGTTGGTTTTTTGGGTTTTTTTTGTGCTCAGCCATAGTCTGTTTTGCTTTAGATTTCTTTATAGAGATTCTTTGGAAGCTAATAATGAAAGGTCAATAATTAGTGAATGATCTTACCAACAGTTTCAGGCCTAAGAGATGTAACAGATACTTCTGCTCCAATTAAACCAAAAAGAAAAGGCTGAAAGATATTCCATGCAACTGCGACAATTTTTTCTACTTCCCTCTGCAACCAAAACAAAAATAATCTGTAAATTCACAAAAATATGGCCAAGTTGACACAACATTTAATTAATCAAAGGACAAACTGAAAATGTATCATAAAGATTGTCCAGAATTGCTCCTCCTTCTTTGACCTAATACTAAAAGATTCAGAATCAGTTGTGCACCTTTCGAAGGTCAGAGCGTGTCTAGCTCTGCTAGTAAATAAACGCTTGCTGTCTCGAGAAATAAAAATCACTGATGTTTGAACACTAACAGAGCAGTTTGCAGACAAGAGGAGGAAAATAAAGCATAGCTGATTTTCAGCATTTAGGAAGATGTAATTTGAACAGTTTTGCCATGAAGTTTCTGAGCCTTCGGGAGCCGCATGCTTAAACGTGTTCTTCCATTTGTATCTGAGCAGAGTCAGACCCTCAAAAGTTTCAGTCATGACCTAACTCCACCCGCGCTGCACTCAATCAAGAGGCCTGTCTCCATGTGAGCAGGAGCAAAGTTAGACTGAGCAAGTCTGAAATCCCATACTAGCAAAAAGTGTTGAACTTTCCAGTGTGATGTACTGTATAAGGGCAAAGTCATCTTTTCTCCTATTGTTTACACCTAACAATTTTCCTAAAACAACTGCTGCCATGATAAACAGGAATCTTCCACTTATGTGAAGAGCTACATGTAGCATATCTAATAGCACTTCTTTTTTAATTAAGTTAGTTCTACAACAGCAAATGAACCTTCAGGCTGGTGTGTGTGGAAAATATAAGTGCAGTGTTCTGTCACTTAATAATCAGTCCAGGGCCTAGACACATCCTGTCCTCGGTGTTCTCTCTGGGACTGATCCTGTAACATCTCTTGCTCTTCAGTCAATGGAATGGTAGATGACTGCAATACAAAAACTTCTGTAATCTTAAAGAGAATGAGATGAAAATATATGTAGACCTCTAAACATTTTTCTTTATTTGCCTCATTTCTCCCTGTTATCTCACCCTTTTCTTTTTTGGCAAAAGAACCCCAAAATCCTCTTTGCAGATGTTAGCATTATTTCAGTCTGTTTACTGCCCATTTAACTCTTCCAGCAATAGGTACAATGTTCCTTGTTCTCTGTGGACAGTATTTGCCAAGTGACTTCCACCAGGGACAGTAGGAGGCAGTGGCCTTTGAGAAGCTCAGCAGGAAAACCTTGGTAATATATTGAGTATACAGTATGCAGGCATCTCTGACTGTATTTGATAAAAGAGAGCTAAGGCATTTGAAATCAACGTCCTTAAGGCCAAGAAGCTTCATTCACCCATCAAAAGAATTTAAACTAAGCATTTATAGACTGCATATATACTCTTTTAAGGTCCTTCCTCCTGAAATGGTTTAAAAGTTTTTCAATAGAGAGCTTTCTCAGTTGTAATGTCCTTAAGTAGTTAAGTCCCAAGATGAGTTTTTCTTCTTTTAAAATTGGACAACAATGTAATACTTTAAAGAGAAACCATGGTTTCTTTTTCATTGTTTTAACAAACCTTGAGATCTTACTGAAGTCATGGTCTAGATGGGGATAATAATGTGGACTCTGCTATATCTGATCCCCTTTCCTTTCTCTTCTTCTCCCCTTCTCCTACTGCATGTCGCAAGGCTACAGCTGTGGAAAGAAAGATGCCCTCAAAATATTAAGTGTAGGTGGTATCAAGCAAAAGAGGCAGAGAGACATGCCAAGGCACAGAAATGCAGCGGGGCAGCAACAGGAAGAGAAAGCAGGCTTAATACTTAAGAGAAAGTGACTAAAAAGCAGTCTTTTGTATGGTTTTTGTGTGGCCTTATATCACCACTTATTGTGGGCACCTGCTCTCTAATTTATCCAGAATACATTGGCTGGGATTTGGGAAAGATGAGAGAGGACGGTTAATTACTGTTTTCCATTTCACCCCCCAAAACCACAGGGAACACAGCCTCAGGGTATTCAGGCCATGTGCACAACTGTATTTTGGACACCTGCTTGTAAATCTTACCATAAAGTGACTGCGTAAGGTTACAGACACTCACAGAGCTGGGACATAAAGCTTTGGATTCCTAGCCAAGTGCTTTGACAACTAAATCTCCTTTACACGGCTTCAGATGTCTAAGAAAAGCTTGTGAGCATTTCTCTGTCAGTACGTTAGGCTCTGTATCGATATATATTCACATATATGGTAACTTTCTGTCATGCTAAATGTTAGAAGACTTCCAAAATAAACGTAGAATGGGTTTTTTTTTTTTTAAATCCGTACACTCCCTAAAGCTTCATAAATGCACTATTACCGCTCCTGACAGAAATTCAAACTCCCGTCAAGCTGTACATTCAAAGGAGTTTTGGTATGGTATGGTTCTTCATGTAAACATTCACCTTTTCATCAGACCATCCCACACCTGCAACAAAAGCTAAGACTAACGTGCAGAGCCCTCCTGATCCAGGGAAGCCAAAGTAGATGCTGCCAAAAACAGCAAACATAGACAGCCCAAGTACAAAATATGACCTCTTCCATGCCAGATGTGCCTGCAGCCAAGGAAAGAGACAAACAGAAAAGTAAATTTCTTTTAGAAATGGAGGAAAAAATTTTACTTCTGTTAATTTTGAAAATAACAATTACCATTAACCATTGTGAAAGAATCAAAGCTTTCAAGTGAGACTTGAACTATTCGGTTTAGTTGAGGGGTTTTTTGGACATTAATTCCTAAGAAATTAAAATTTTGGAAACTTAATATTTTCTTTCCTCTGCCCATCCAAAATCTTATTGTCAAAAGGCTTTTTGTATCACAAGGAACATGATGCTCTATTCTAACAGTCCTGCTTCAACTCTGTAGTAACAGGGTTTTCTACCTCTACAGTCAAGTACTGGAACAGTTTATCCAAGGAGAGGTGAAATCATTGCCACTAGATGTTTTTAAGGACAAGTCATAGAAACGTTTGACAGGGACAGTCTAGTTTTATTTGATCTCACAGCAGACATTTATGTCTCTGCCATTCCCCATTTCTATTTATCTCTTTGGCTCCTGTACCACACTTCTTATGTTATTTAATAAGAGGAAAATTTCATCCCACTGAGGGCAATAGATGCTTTGCAAATTGGTTTCAGTAGTCCAGAACATATCTACTTTCTTCCACAATTTTCTGTTCCCTTAATTGCCCCTTGATAGTAAATTCATCTACCACTTCATGAGTTTAATTTTTTTTTTTTTAAAGTAACACATTCTAATTAGCATTAATGATACGCCCAATCACTTAAAGTCCACGATCTGTCCGTTTTACTCATTTTTAATCTTAGGCCTACTGGAAACATCTTATAGAAGTAAATGTGTCACACATCAATCTGATGATTATTTG
>WAAD01012790.1:10815-28789 GCA_013389945.1 Fregata magnificens
TTCTTGAACTGGGGAGCCCAGAACTGGACACAGTACTCCAGATGTGGCCTCAACAGGACAGAGTAGAGGGGGAGGATAACCTCCCTCGACCTGCTGGCCACACTCCTTTTGATGCACCCCAGGATCCCGTTGGCCTTCTTGGCCACAAGGGCACAGTGCTGGCTCATGATCAACTTGCTGTCCACCATCATTCCCAGGTCCTTCTCAGCAGAGCTACTTTCCAGCAGGTCAACCCCCAACCTGTACTGGTGCATGGGGCTGTTCCTCCCCAGGTGCAGGACCTTACACTTGCTGTTCTTGAATTTCATTCGGTTGCACTCGGCCCAGCTCTCCAGCCTGTCCAGGTCTCGCTGGATGGCAGCACAGCCTTCCGGCATGTCAGCCACTCCTCCCAGTTTGGTATCGTCGGCAAACTTGCTGAGGGTACACTCTATTCCTTCGTCCAGGTCATTGATGAATGTATTGAACAGAACTGGACCCAGTACAGACCCCTGGGGAACACCGCTAGTTACAGTTAGTCCTAGACAGTTAAGTCCTCTGAAGTTTTTTGAAAACCTAATATGATTCATTGCTGAAATGGCAGGTGGGTGGGCATATTTTAGCAAAAAAGAAATAAGAAACAGACCTGATAAAACAGGTAGGTTAGTCACACCATTCATTCCTACTTCAGGTTTTGACAATCTGAATATTAAATAATTAACCATTTTAAATTATGGTATTATTATGATTTGCTTCAATAAAAGGTACTCAGAGTTTCATATTTTGAAGTGCTTGACAGTGAGGACAATATACCTACATGAGTAACCAGAGTATTAAAAAAAAAAAAAAAGCAGGGACTAGTCAAGAAATTCATTTAATTGCTTATCTGCTCTATGCAGTGCACTTGGGAAGACAGGCACCCCAGAGGACCAACCAAAAATCCCAGATGCTCATTAGGATTCATAAAGTTTTGGTCAATACAAAACATAGGACAGCACAAAGCTATGTTTTCTTGTTGTACTGTAACACTTTTCACATTTTTCACTTGTCTCCCTCCCGCACACAGGGAGGAATAACCTCATGCACCAGTACATGCTGGGGCTGACCAGCTGGAAAGCAACTTTGCAGAAAAGGACTTCGGCTGACCATGAACCAGCAATGTGTCCCTGTGGCAAAGGCGGCTAACTGTATCCTGGGCTGCATTAGGAAGAACATTGCCAGTAGGACCAGGAAGTCAATCTTTCCCCTCTACTCAGCACTGGTGAGGCCACACCTGCAGTATTGTCTCCAGTTCTGGGTCCTCACCAGAGGTGATACTGAGACCAGTACAAGAAAGACTGGGGAAAGTTCAGCGAAGGACCACGAAGATGATTAAGGGACTGGAGCATCTCTCCTATGAGGAAAGGCTGAGAGAGCTGGACCGATTAGCCTAGAGAAGAGAAGGCTCAGGGGGGGATCTTATTAATGTGTACAAAAATCTGAAGGGAGGGTGTAAATAAGAGCGAGCCAGGCTCTTTTCACTAGTGCACAGTGACAGGACAAGAGGCAATGGGCACAAGCTGAAACATAGGCTGTTCTGTCTGTGCATAAGGAGGCTGTGAGAGTGACAACACTGGCACAGGTTGCCAAGAGCAGCTGTGGAGTCTCCATCCTTGGAGATATTCAAAAGCCATCTGGATATGGTACTGGGCAACCTGCTTTAGGTGACCCTCCTTGATCAGGGGGGTTGCACAATCTGATCTCCAGAGGTCCCTTCCAACCTCAGGCATTTTGTGATTCTGTAACACAGTTCAGGCGTTTGACTCTGGCAAAGACACTTCTGATCACTCTGGTTCTAGGGCCTGAAGCTGTCTTCTGAACATTGGTAATATAACTTTTAAAATGCAGTTGAAGGAGTGACATAGGTGCCCACGTTGTCATATAGTAGACTAATAGCTACTGTTTTCTCAGCTCCACCTCTGGAAGTTATACCACTGTACTGGAAAGACTTCAAGACTGATGAAGCTAGAAAAAAAGAGAAATCACAAATCACTGTAGATTACTGTTAGGTCATTTACTATCTTAAAACACTGATTTGGGAGATGTATGCTCCAACCTGCTATCTCACCACTTTCTATGCATTCTACACTGTATCCATCTACATCGGATAAAAATTACAAAAATTATCTTGGATGTAGAAACAGGATCTTGAACAATGAGAATTCTGACTGTCACTAAACATGGAGCTCCAGATTCACGTTCCTTTGCACCCCATGGATCTTGAAGTGTGCAGGTGAATCAGGTTTCCAACAAAGGCAAGAGTGCAGAGTGCAACTCTGGCTTGTATGGTTTAAGAACTGTATTTGTATCCATTGAGGTTAGGAAGAAAACAAACCAGGTTTTCCTCTGGATGAATGCTTTAGTTTGCAAGCTGTTGTAAAAGGAGAACACTAGTTCAGGAAAATTTTGTTTTATTTAAATGTCAAGACTACCTCAAGGGCGCTCGACCTTTTGAAATGAGCTGTAAATGAGAATCCTGGTTCTGCTTCCTCTGTTGACAGAGGCATCTTCTCAAAAACATTATTCTCAGCTCTCAGATTCGTTCATCAGATACCATTTCCTTCTTAGCATTTCTTGCTGGGAAGCTTGCAGCTCTCTATTCAGCATATAAATCTTTGTATCCCATCTGTGAAGTGCATAATTCTTCCTATGCTCAGAATTTAGGGCCAAATGCATTAAAGATAAGCACTGCAGTGTCTCTGTCCCTTCCCCATCCATTCAACTAATCCCATGTACCCATGTCTTAATTTGAAACTGTCGTTATGTTCCTAATACCTGTGAGTTAGTAAAGGAGGAGGAATTGAGGAATTGAGAAATATCAGTGTTTATCATAAAATGAATACTTATATTGACACAAACCCTATTTTTATGTCATGTCAATAAGTGTTAAGAGAGATATTCTATGCAATTCAATAGTCACAAGGCCAAGGAAGGAAACTCTTGCCATTAAGAGTATAGCAATGAATCTCTGTTGCACAATGTATTTTTAAAAGATGTATATTTGTCACACCCAAAATATTATCTTGCTATAGACTTAAGTGGTGTATTTCATTAAGGGCCTGACTCTGCAAAGTACTACAAAAAAAGGTTTAACACTAAGTATATGAATACCCCTACCTCATTAAAGCTGCGATGCCTGTTAAACTTCAGTATGCTGAATTAGAACCTACCAACCCTGTAGTTGGTCATAACACTCATAACATTCCTGTCATAACACTGTTTAAAAAAGAACATGTTTTAGTGTCATTGGCTGCAAATTTTAGGTTATTTATGTTTAATAAAGACAGAAAAGAAAAAAAAAAGATAAGAAAAAAGAAGTTGTAAGAAATTTGCGGCCATGATAATCTTATTTGTTTGTAGTGACTGATTCTTCTTGCATTTGATAATGATATTAACATTGCAAGAAGCTTTGTCAGCTCTGCCAATGGACTTTCACTCTTAATTACTATTTTCAGTGATTTTTTTGGTGTTCAATGGTAATTTTGAGCCACAGCTGCTGTTTCCATTTTGATTTGTTTACTTTCCATAAGACAATTTGTATTACAGAAATGAATTCCATTAAACTGGGCTTCTTTTGTGTGGTATGTGAGTATAATTCTTGTCTTAGGGTTTTCATTTTAATGAACACTTTTTTTATAATTGCTTGTTTGCAGAATATGAGGTTTTAAGTTTTAGTTTATGCATGTTTATTTTCTTAAGAAATAATGCAAATAGTTTGTGTTGATATTATATTAAGCCAATACATTTTAAAAGGATGAATGAAAAGTCCTGCAACTGGAAAGGAAGATCCCTTTGCAACAGTGCAAGTTGGGGACTCACTGAGGCGCACCTCTGCTGAAAAGGACCCTGGGAATCTTGGTAGGCAGCGAGCTGAACATGAGCCCACAGTATGCTCTGGCACACCAGAAGCGCAGCCAGTAGCTCAACAGAAGTGATTGTCAGGGAGTTGCAGTGGCGGACTGCTCCATGAGCAAGGGCAAGCTGGGAGCTGAGGGTAGCACAGGAGTGGGAAAGGGCACCGACCTCGCTGACAAGGAGTCAGAGAGTTGAGTCGGTAAGTCAGGATCAGGATGGGTGTGGAGATGGTGATTAGACTCAGCCTAAGTTCCGTGATTACACAGCAAGTCCATTGTAACGAGACAAGTCCAAAGTCAATCCAGAAAGCAAGTCAGTGGTTTAGGATCGGGGTAGAATCAAGGCGGTATGAGCCTGGGAGCGGATCTAGCTGCTACACAACTGCAGTGTTGCTTAGGTGGCAGCCAAGTGTGAGAGCCTCAGCTGAAAAGGAACTTCCCAGGGAAGGAGGGGCAGATCCTCACTTCTACCTTTCTTCACAACAGCTCTTAGCCGTTGGACTTGGTTAACCTTGGACTCAGTCAGCTGAGCTCCTAGAAGAGGGAATGTGCTCACAGCCATGACAATCCTCTGTCATTATGCTCCTTTACTTTGTATTTGTTAGATCAACCTAGAATACTACATCCAGGTTTGGGCCCCCTCCAATATAAGAAAGACATTAATAAGCTGATATTTGTTCAGTAGAGGACTACCAAGATGGTCAGGGAGCTGGAGCCCTTGCTCTGTGAGGAGAGGCTGAAGGAGTTTGCTTGTTCAGCTTGGAGAAGAGACAGCTTTGGTGGGCAGCTAATAGCAGCCTACCAATGCCTACAAGGAGGTCGTTAAGACAGAGCCCGTTAAAACAAGAGCTGTCCAAAGTGGATATAAGGGGAATTTTTTTTCCCACCTTGAAGACAGTCAAGCAGTGAAACCAATTGCCAAGAGAGGTTGTGAAGTCTCTATTCTCAGAGGTTTTCAAGACCATAGTGGATAAAGCCCTGAGCAGCTTGGCAGTACCTCACACCTGACCCAGCCTTGAGAGACCTCCTGAGGTCCCTTCCAGCCTGGGCTGTCTTATAATGCTAGGGTTCTACAGTGTCTCATTACTTCATTATTTTAACTCTTACTTATTTATTTTAGTTTCTAGAATTCTATTTTTTATTAGTGTTGCATTTATCAATATCAATTTTGAGAGGGAAAATGGGAAAGAGGAACAGAAAAAGAAATTTATTTCAACATAAGAAAAAGAGGCAATGGTGTCTAATAAAGATCTAAACTAGGTCTTCAGAAGTTAATTAAAATTTACATATTCTGGCCACTGGTAAGTAAAGGCAGGAGCTTGTTACTAAAAAATAGTTTCTTCAAAGGACAACTTAAACCAAATCCAATTCTACGACATAAAACTGCTGGGATTTTAGGTAGTTGTTCTCTGTTAGACAGAGGAATAGGTTAAATAGATACATAAGTCAAGAATAAGTTCTCCACATCAAACAAAGAAATCAAAAAAAGAAATCCTACAATAAGTCAATAAAGAAAAGGAACTGTAAGGCAATCAAAAAGTCTTCAAATTGAACTGTTAGGAAGTGTAGAACTACACAGTAAGCTCTTTGGAAGGAGGGAGTGAGGGGGAATTGAGGTTCATTTTACCGTCCTGATACTGTCTTTGAAATTAATGCTTCTATTTGTAGGGAAAGGTGTGAATCAGCATGAGCTAATAGCATCTAATTTATCATAAACTAGTCATACTGCGTTCCTTTTGTGTTAGTATTTTAGTTTGGGTAACAGATGTGCTTCTGAGGACAGTGTCCTGATCATTCCCTCTCACTGCATTTTGTTTCACATTGCAGACAGGTCTTAGAGCTTACCAGTTGTTCTTCTTTTGGACAAAACTAAACCAAGAAAATGTATTTAACTGTTAACGGGCACTCAGTCCACAAGTCCAGACTAGAACCAGCCCAAAGTAGTACCTTCTGAAATGCATATAGCGTGGACATAGGTCTCAGTACCAACTGTCACTCTACAGATCTTTTCTCATTGGTCTGCACTATTTACTGACATGGACACAGCAGTTACTTTCAGGAATTAAAGCCCCTCTTATACACACACCAAAAAAATCTCATCTAAAGGATATTCTAAGAGATGAAAATTCAGTAACATCAACTGAAACTCTTCTATTGACTTCACAGGAAACTGGATCAGATTGAAAAACAGATAATAGCTCATCAGTACAAAATCTTCCACTCACCTTTTGAATCATCTATATTTTAAAAGGCCAGGTAAAACAAACCATCTGTGTTTTTTTCACAAATTGCTGTTTTTAACAAAAGGTATCTTTTTTTCTTTACTTCAAGTCAAAGAAAAATGAAGCCTGGCTCCATATCTTTTTCTTCTAGTGGCAGACAATAAAGGTGTGCCTCTATCCTCTAGAAGCAGGAGTTTAAATCAACACGTCTATCCACGTTTCCATCAATTCAGAAAAACAAAAACTTGGCAGAAAGTTAGTACTTGGGTGTTAAAGATTCATAGTGATAACATTTCTGAATTAACAACAAATGAATAGTTGCCTTTGATAGCTCTTTTATAGCTGGGTACAGCTGGATTAAACTTAACTGCAAAGGGAACTCAATTTTCTTTATCATCAATTTGACATTGTTTAACAGATGTTTTCTGGAAACTATTGTAATCTTTTTCATTTGTCTCTGCGTAATGTGAAGCAAATATCCTTGGTTAATAGTCTGATTATTAAATTTAATTCTTTTTCAATGGCATTCTTCATTGTTGCAGAAACTTTGAATCCTAATAACAAGGCTATAAAGAACACTGATTTCACTCTGGTTTTAAAGCTCACAACTATTTTACAACAGACACACGCTAAAACAGTCCTTAATGTCAAACAGTCTGTGACAGCCTGATGTCAACAGATAGTACAATAGATGAGGGAATCTTTAATGATGAGTCTTTGTCTAAAGCCCCAGAGATATGTTTTGTCTTGATATTTTTCTTCTGATTTCTCTGAAATCTTTCTCCCTTACACCACCTACCTTCTCTGCTTTTTACATAAACCTTGCACCCTCTACATCTCCTAACATGATATTCAGACTTGTTTTTCTTCCACTCCCAATGTCAGTGTATCTAATTTTAGATGACTCTTGTGACTAAAATGTGAAAGTCTTCTGCACTTTCACTACCTTTTCTTCCTATTTCAATGTAGGGTCAGTATATCTTTTAAGATATTACATATGTGCTTATATTATTAAGTCACACCTACAAAAGACTAGGCACTGTACAAAACAGATAATTCTTAATAAGAATTAAGAAGACTTCTTAAAGCTGAAGAAGTTTACCATCCAAATTCTGTAAAGTATAATACACAAGCGCACTCTTTGCCTGCTTGACATATTGTTATCCTCTACATTTGGAATATATAAATCTTTCTCTACTGCATAGCTCTCGCTACCACTGAGAATTTTTCATAAACATGTCAAGAAGACCTGCAAGACCTCAGCATGAATATAAGATACATAGGAAAGATGAGTTAAGAAGACATATAACACTAGCTGGAAGCCTAAAACAGATAAATACTAGTGGTGACTACACTCTGAAATTACATCAGAGTTGAATTAATGATCAAATAGGTTCACTTCCAAGAATTAAATAAATTACAGTTTAAAAAAATACCATGGATTTGATAAGTCAGAAATGTAATGCCAACCTTACTAAAATATAGATTAAGAAAAAGTCACAAATTCTTTGGAAAGTGTACTGAAAAGGGAACTAAATCCTAAACTAAAAAAAAAAAAAAATGTATAAAATTAAGCACATGCTTATGTGTTTTGCTGGAAAGACACCTCTATCTGTAGTACTTGAACTGATTAGAAACACAGAAATTTTTATTGATTTTTATTATTATTATTTTTAATCTAGAAACTAAACCTGTTTATGGAACTTGTAGAATGGAAGTGAATATAAACAGACGTGAATTACTAAGAAAGACCTGTCTGAACACAAACAAATTAACAGAAAAATAGTAGCGTTTCATATTACACATGCATAGAAGACTTAGAAGATGGGGCAGAGACACGTTCAACATGCGCACACAAGCACAGTAAATGTGTATTGTTGTCAAATAAAGTAGAAATTAATACTTTATACTGTTATATAGTATGGAAAAATCAACATATATTTGTATTATAAGACAGTCCAGAGTTTATTAGTACATATAAAATAATAGTGAGGTATGTATGTCAAATCATATTGCAAAATATTGCTTTCCTGAGCTGCTACTTTGTTACACCATGTGACTTCAGTAGGCATTTGGGGATGAATTCTTCACCGTCATATATCTATTTTAGGCAGTGGCTGTAACTTTTTTTTCACTGTCTACATCTCAGCCTTTCAGAACAAAAGATTCATCTGCTATGAAAAGGCAAAGACGCTTCCTCCACCCTTTATCGCAGGCATATTACTTTAAAACTTCCAAGTGTTCCTGTATTGCTGGAGCAGGGTGAGGTAGGATCCTATAGCCAGATGGAAGAAGGTAGTGTTAAACCACACAATACAGGAGAAGACAATTGCCTCCTTCAGGAAGAAAGTCAGAGGGAGGGATGCTAGTTGTGAAAGAACCCAAGCAAGTTTTATCCCTGTGTAGGATTTGGGTAGTTTGTTTTAAGGATTTCACATTGACTTTGTTCCATTTCATAGTAAAATATCCAAGTATGCTTTGAAACAACATAGTACCCTGTGTGAAGCACATCCCACCACATTACAGAGTTTTTGTCTAAATAAATATTTAAAGCTTCTATACAAAATCAAATAACATCAGGACAAGTGATTAAGAATCCTCTCAGAATTCCCCACTAGTTCTAGCACTTCATCTGGCTTGTCAGAGATCTCTTCTTACCAGATCTGAAATGTGCATTTGCAGTTTCTTAGAAAATACCATCACTGCTGGTGAAGTTTCTGTAAGCAAGATAACTGGTATTCATCTTACTAGAGAAGGCAAGAAAAAGTGAAGACTTGATTCCATAACCCAAAGATGACTCCATAACATCAGAGACATGGGAAAGTCATTCTCCACTTCTTACAATTAGCGTTTAGTATAAAGCAACCCCTACATTATGTTTATTTAAAAATATTTTTATTTATAAAACAATTTATTTATTTAATAACCTACATTTTAGTATACCCCCCCTACCATTAGTGTTTAGTATAAAAGTGGAATAGTTCCAGGAGACAGATATCTTTCTTAGAATATTTTTCATACTTAGGGAATTTCTGAGCTGAAATTACATCACTGTTTTTATGCTTAATTGGCTTTGGTGGGCTTTTATTCCATTAATTTATTTGATCACTTTTTAAATCTATGTTATATGTTAGACATCAACAGTATCATGTAGTATTGAATTTTACAGTCTTACGTTTGGTGCAAAATTATTTCCTCCTGATGTTTTTAAAATTTCTGCTCAACAAGTTCATGTAATGTCATCTAGTTATTATTTAATGAATCTGGGGAGTATTTTTATGGTTTTACAAAACAGAAGCCATTCTTTTTGCCACTGTTCTTACCTAGTGTTACAATATTACGTCTCAATTCAGGTAGAACCAGGACTTCATGTAGTTTTTAAGATGTGGATACATCACAGCTTTTTAGAATAGCTTTTTTTTTGTTCTCTAATCCTTTCTTAAAATTTCAGTCATTCTATTTGCTGTTTTGAATGCTGCTGAGCATTGAGATAACATTGTGACAGAGACACTTACAATGAAAACAATTTTTTTTTCCTGAGCAGTAATAACTAAATCAGAGCTCATCACCGTGTATTTTTAGTTAGGACTGTTGTTTCTCATGTGCATTATTTAGCATTTATTGACATTGAATTTCATCTGTCATTTTATCATTCAGTCACTCAGCTCTTGAAACACTCTCACATCATTTTACCATCACAGTTATTCAAAGCAATAAAAACCATCGGCAGACCTTGTCACATCACCGTTCATCACCTTTTCCAGGTCGCTTATACTGAACAGGTATCTCAGCAGATAACAACCTCCTTTGTGAGAACTAATAATTTATTCCTACCCTTTATTTTCTATCTGTTAACCATGTATCACTCTACAAGAGGACTTTCATTCTTATCGCAAGAAAAATTGTTGTATTTTTAGGATGAGAACATCAAAAACTTTAGTAGTTTAACTTCACTATATCAGCCGAGTTTCTTTTCCCTGTACGTTTGGTGATGTCTACAAAGATTGCAATAGATTTCTGAGGCCTGGCCTCCCTCTCCCCCAAAATCCTGCTTGAACTTTCTCCATTTTGTCATCTATCTGCATGTTTACTGATTTCATATTTTATTTTACATTTTTCCAATTTGTGCTGTACTAACTGACCAACAGTTTTATGAAACTGAGCTTTGTGCTCTAAATTAAGCAGAGAAAGAATTCAAACCTAGATTTCCCACCTTCTATTGGCGCTTTCAATCATTGGGTTGAAGCAGAGCACCTCTGACTCTAGAGATGGAGGTTTTTTGTTTGTTTGTGATGGAGCAAAGACAATCTGGTTTATGCGCTTAACTCCACGCACACATCTGATTGTTTTGAATTTCAAACACAGATAAGACCCAGATTTAACCAAATAAATGCTTAATAAATACTGAAATCACACACTATTGTCTAGCAGTGACTAATAGCTAGCTCAGGCAACTATCCACACTGACTTTTCTTGGGCAGTTGGTCCTTTTACTGTACAAGGCCCTAGGTTATACCTCTACAACCAAACTGCACATGCCCAGGAGCATTCCCAGGCACGGAGGCCAGCCGGCACAGAGCGATCATGCCTGTCTCCAGCACAGAAGGCTGCATGCAGACTGCCTACAGGAACGGACCCCAGAGCAGTCACCCTTCCAAACCATGTGATGCTTTAGGAGGTTTCTAGCTGGCATATGCCAAAAGCACGTAAGGACTGTATAAGCAACCCAGGTTAGCACATAACAGCAACCATCCCTGCAGTTACAGTCTCAAAACAAAGGACCTGTGCTGCTGTATGGAGGTAGCTCTTTGTTCCCCCTCTAAGTATAAATTTATAATAAAGAACAATTTGAATCGACTTCTTCTACAAAAGCATTCAGCATTTCTCTTCTGTTCTCCAACACCTCAAAGGAGTTCGGTGGCGTAATAAAAAAAAAAATTGAGTTCCCTAGTATGGCATTCCATTTCCTTAATCCTGAGGCAATTTATGGTTTTTTTCGCAACACAGTTTATTTATTGTATGATATCAAGTGCTGCCACAAAGGAGGCAAGGTGCTGCCTGGGTTGCAGCTCCACGTGGGCCTGGGGCCAGGAGCAGCAGGGGCTCCCCAGGCTGGCAGCAGGGCAGAGCCTGGCAGCCAGGGCCTGTCGCAGCCTCCAGCTGGGAGCAGGGCAGGCGGGGGGCACCAGGGCAGACCCATGCCCGGGCATCAGGCACATCCCTGGGGATGGGGACTGGCCGAGGCCGGGCTGGGACGTGGGCCTGGCTCGGCAGGGCCCATGGCAGGGCAGGGCAGGGCTACGGGGAGCTGGAGACCGGCCCTGCTGCGGCACCGCTAGGGCATCGCTGGGGCAGGGGGGGAAGGCCCCAGGGGGCTGACGTGGAGTCCTGGCCTGTGGGCAGAGAGCGGGCAGCCCCGGAGCGGGGGGCCGGCTGGTCTGTGCATACCCTCGGGGCCCTGACAAATATTTTCAATTTGCCCTCAGAAAAATTGTGTGTGGGAAGAATCCAATCACATAATCACAAAACTGTATAATTCAGGTACACAGGGGAGCATAGAAAAGGTTGCAGAGGCAAGTACAATTTTACTGTATCCTAACTTTTGACTGTGTTGACTGTTTGATGTTCTTTTAATATACTTTTTGTACATAATTTGTATAAAATAAAAATAGGTTATCCAAGAGACTCAAACATCAAAAAAACTATACAGCAATACATAATACTTAGAATACTTATAATAAATATAACATTCTGAGAATTAAAATATTACATACAAAATAATGGCTTCCTGTTTGGGAAGCTTACACATGTACTGAGAGCAATTAAAGAGCCGAGAAGTATTTACAACATATTTTTCCTAAGATTGAAGGTATTAGCATAATGGCACTGACGTCATACTTTAGTCTGCAGTTACAAACTGCAGATCTGAATGGATGAACTGCTATATTTGTTTTTTAAAGCTTTGCAAGTAACTCAATTAATTCTTCTGGACCTTTGCAAAACTCCGCAACTGGTAGCTCCGTGAATAACCTGTAAGCTTTCTTGGGTAGAATTTTTTTATAGTAATATTCTCACCTGTTTAAAAGAATATATATATGCATAACAAAGAGGATATATACAGCCAATGGTACATACCAAAACTAGGCTGGCATACATGACATCTGTCTCTCATAGGACCAACTGACAGTGTTGTGCTTGCACCTGCTTTCCACCTCAGGTGCCTTGAGTTACAACCACAGTCATAGTAATTGAGGTGGTAGACTCAGGGATCACTTGATCAGATCTCTCTCTAGAAGAACTAAGAGTTTTTAGAAATCTGAGCATGATAGAACACATTTGTGTCTCATTTATGAGTGATGATAATCATCTGAAATATTTGTATCATTTGCATTAATCAGTTATTTATAAGACTAGTTAAATGATGCTCTCACTCTGTATGCCAGAACAATTGCTTTTAATTTTTTTCCTTTGGGATCAATGCTGTGTCACCATGACGACTATTGACAATGTCTCTACAACTACTGATGAATTTTCTAGGCATACTGTTGAAAGTAGTGGAGGTATTCCTGTCTGAAGTACCTACAGTCTCTCAGACCTTTCACTGCTATTATTAGTGTTAGTTCATAAAAGTTAAAAGACAATATTGCTAACCTGTGATCAGGATACTTTGACCTTTTCCTTTCTCCCTGTTCTGTCCTCTTAAGGTTAACAAATGTATAGTGATCTCTAATCAGCTATATTGGCTCTCCTGTACCTACGCATTAATTTTTACTGGGAAATTTCTGATTTTCCTTGTACCACAGCAGGAGTCAAGATGTGTCCCCTAGCTCTCTTAAGCCTTCAGCATCTGACTATTTTGCAGTTCAGTCTTGCAAAAAATCTAGGTGATGCTATGGTTTTTAACTGTATTTAGCTGTGATTTGGGAGTTGTGGCTGTTCTTATGCTTTCTTTATATGTAGTCTTTTATATGTTAAAGAAATCAACGTAAGATTCAAAAAACATCTGAAGCTTCAACAAGAGTAAATAGACTACCAATAAATGTTGGAAAAAAAGTTGACTACAAGAAAATATATCAAGTACAGCCAGTGAAAAGGAAAAAATTGCTACAGGAAATATATCCATCACAATCAGTGAAAAGGAAAATAATGAAAGATTTCTATATAACACACTAACTGGTTAGGCTAATTAGTGTGAAATGCAATTTGTATTCTACAGTTCCAGAAACAAAAGGAGTCCCAAAGGAATCTGACATATTAATTTTTTTGTTTTACGGCTAATACTACCACAAAAAAAACCCAAAAAACCAAAACTGGTGTAACTTCTGTTGCTATTCATTATAGCATGGACATGTGTGACAGAAAAGTGAGTGCATGGACAGGTATAGACACAAATGCATTCATGGCTTTAAGACTTTATCAGTGTTATTTGACATTTCAAATAGTATCCCTTAAAATTTGTTTTCTTTCATCTATTTTTCATGTATCAAGTTCATATAATGAAATATGCTAAAGCTTTTTTTTTATATTATTATTTTCTTGCTTTGACATAGTTTGGTAATCTTTTTCTCCTGTTATAGATTGCCTGCATCTCCTTTGGGCAAGAAGGTATTTTGACGTAGTATGTAATTTTTTGTTTTTCCTGCAATTCCTTATCTTCCACAGAGGAAATTGATTTTGTTTTTCTTTTTATCATTCAATTAAATGATTGTTTTTCTCTGGAGATAGATTTTTCTGCTTTTGACTTGATATTATTTTTGTGGCTATAGCATATTTTTTGGCTGAGATTTGACTAAGATACTTTTTTGTGTTGTGTCTTAAACTGTTAGCACAAATATACTAAAGCACAAAAAGAAAAAGCAGCATAGTAGCATTTAAAAAATAGTAAATAAAATGAGTAATCTATCCAGATGTAATATTAACCCTACAGGACATATAATCCAGTGCCATATTTACTTCCAGGAATTTTATTTTCCTATTTCTCTGATAATCATGGTAGAGTTGCTTCAGTAGAATTTCTTGGAAGAAAACAGAAGACTTCAGCTCTTGACGTGTGATTGGCTTCAATCTTTCCTCCACCTGCTTCTAAAGCCAAAATTAATATTTAATCTACCACAGAATATCATAGAAATAATTTATACTTATATCGTTACCTTAATCTCAGGTCATAGATATTACTTAGCATTAGCACTGTAAATATAAAAATACCCAGTCTCTTTGGACAATTGAGCAAAATAGTGGTGGAAAAGGGGACGTAGCATAGGGTTTCCCCACCTCCCCCCCCCATACATCTATAGTAGTATTTCAATGTACTCCTTTGATATTTTTCCTGAGAGCACTGAATTAAGCCAAAGAGGTTGCTGGGGATAAGCACATAGAAGGTAAAGCCATGTATAAGACTCAATGAAACAACAGTAGGTAAACTGCCTACTAGAACCAGCAGGAATACTCTCAATCTAACTATCAAAATGCACCCTTCCCAGGCCTGAAGAGTAAACTAAACCAATGGATGATCCTGGATTTACAGAGGAAGGGGCGGGCTGGGTAAATAGCAGTGGATGGCGCTCTGCCAGGGAACACAGCACCATCACATGAATTAAACAGGACAAAACTACTAATGCCCAAGACAGGGGTGTGGTGATGGAAAGATTGTGTTAATACTTGAGACGCGGGTGGAGTGGTGATGGTGGAAACATTATATACTGCTTGCTGTACTGGTGTTATTTTCCAGACCAAATGCATTTTTCCCTTTTCTGTGATGTTTTCCACCAAGAGATGAAAACACGTCAAGAACAGAAAGGTCGTGATAGTTCTAGTGAAAAGACCATCAGCCTGAGGCTGGGCTTGTCAGTCCATGCAACAGAGAGGATTATATGCCATGATCACCTCTGCTGCATGTGGCGAGACTGGAGGAGAGGAGGAAACTGACAGGTGGGGAAAGCAAAATCCATATAGCACAGTGAGTGTTTTATTCATAATAGAGGTCAAAACTCAGGCCTCTTGGGCTTTTGTCTACATGACTACCTATAATCATGAACACTGTTTGCATTTCCCTGTTCAAAATAATATTGTTGGAAAAGTCATCACAAATGAGAGAAGGAAAAGACGTACTGCTGAACAGGCATTGATCTTCTCCGTATTCAACAGCTACTGAAGTAGTTTCAAGGATGCTCAGGTGGACAGCAATGGCCAAAAGATTAGATTGTAACTGGCCCGTGTTGTCCAAGGCTGCCCTGACAAGGATCTATGAAGATTTGGGTCACCTAGCACCTTTCTGGGCACTTGGGACACAGTTTTAGAGGAGATGACTGTCTGAAAAAAAGTGAGGATAGATAAGTCCTGAAGCCATTTTATGTCTTTATCCATAGACAAGGTCAAATACCTCTTGCTTTTCTGTTAGCATTCCTTCTTAGGACTATGAAAAGACAGGGATAAATTAGAGTGATGATAAAAGACATGTGGGCTGGGGCAGCTGGGAACTAAACCCCAGGAGAGGTAATATATCATAGTCCTCTGTGATGCAGGGGGTATCTTTCTTGCAGCCCTTTTTGTTTCTAGCAAGTCAGAAAAGGAAGGTCAATAAATTACAGGATTAGAACTTTTAAAGAAACTTAATGGAGCCTAATGTGATGATATGCTCTCTACCTTACCAACCCGCTGGAAATATGTTCCCTCTTTTCAGTAGGGATATCCTTGAATATTACTCATAGCCAGAGGGCCTCAGAAATATGTAAGGCCAAGTGGTCCTAGAGACTCTTTTCATTTGAGGTAGGTTCTCTAGTTATGTCTCAAAGTGTCCTCCAAGAACAAATCAAATGATAAAAACAGTAAATTCACTCCTGAGGTCTCTGGTATAGACACCTTTAAGAGAACAGTACAGATGCAGCCTCAGTCCTTGGTTATTTTGTGCATCCTGCCCCAATTTGAGCAGCAAATGTCTTGCACACATCTATACTAGTCAGGGAAGCTTTTGGGAAGGGCTAGGGGAAAGTTTTTGCGGTAACCATGACTGCAACATTGCAATCCAAAGAACTAACATAAGTATGCATCGTAATGTGAAAAGTTAACCGCATGCCTGCTTCTCCTTTTAAAAATATTTGGAGGTGATGAGATTTCTCTCGAAAAGTCTTTTGTCGCTGTGCTTGAAGAAAACTTTAAGGCATTTTTTTTTGAAAGCACATTCTAGCTCAGTAACTGGAGGTTATATAACCTGTGCTGAATAGAGTTGTATTTCAGGTCAGTATCATGTAAAGATGCGTTTTATAAGCTGCATTTTTTTTTCTTTGTTTTTTTAAGACTGTGACTGGAAAAAAAAGGTGTCATGAGAAAAGATAAATATATACGTAAAATGCCAGTTTTCTGCACATGTTCAACCAGAAGAAAACAAGTGACTGTCAAATAAGGCACAACTAATATAATTATTTTTCGTGTTCCTCTGACTGGGTAGGAACTTGTGTATCTTGTGATGCACAAATAACTGCTTTACTGATTGCATGTGTGCAAAGTGACTTCTATGTGCACACTCAGAGCTTCAGATTTATAAAGAAAAAGGGAAAAAGAAAAGGAAAAAAAGTGTTTCTCTTAATACTGCATTTTAACTCTGGAGAATTTAACTTTCTGTGTTGACAGATGCCTACACTTCTTAATTTGGAAAACTGAAATTAGGGAGGAGCAGAATTTTTTTGGGGTAGTAGTTTGTTGTAGAAGATAGTACTGCAGTTGGATGAATGGTTGAAACACAGACTGAAGTTCTCAGTTTCCACAGAGCTTCATCCATTCCAAGCAAATATTATCACCATAATATTATGGAGTCTACAGTCCTCTTCTCCTACATATTCCACTGAAGGATGATTTGAAGTGGGCTTTTGATTACTACTTTTTTAATATGAAGGAATTTCACAAAACAAATAACTTCCACTGAGTTCTACATACAAGCAGTCAGAAGGCATAAGAAGTTGTACCACTCAGCCTTCTATACTGCTGAAAATAATGTGACTTTCAGAGTAGTGTTTGGAAAAATTTAATTAGTTGAGAAGCAGAGATTGTATTCACAATCCTTGAGAGCAAGGTAGTTTCATAAAACTTGTATGCACACAGTCAGTTCTTAATCTTCTGAGCCTCAGCAATGCAGTTACAGACCTGGTGAAAATGATAGCAAGTTTGGGTACAAACTATGCAAACTTCCATTCATTGTTTGGTGAATATACCAAATTTTGTACTTGCAGTTTGATTTCACAACAGACAGAAATAAAAGCTACTTGTTCATGCCCTTTTTGGTTTATGGCAAATAAACTGAAAAAAAAGCCTCATTGGTGCAATTCTTACAAGTATACTTCATTATTTATTAAACTGTGGTCAAGGCTGTAAATTTCCTTACATTTTTCAGTTTTCAAAATGGAACCAAAAAGGCCGTATATCTCAGCAATTAAAAAAGAGAAGGGCTGTACATGGTTTCTGGTTTCCAACAACTTATTGAAACAGTGTCCCTTCCACCACTTGAGGCACAAGTATTGCTACCTGGGAGAAAGTATTCTATAAACAGTGTAACACTTTTCTTGTTGTAAAGAAGAAGATACCACTACTTTCACTCTTTGCTACTGCTCTGGTCCTTGCAAAGGTCTACTTCTTCCGTGATGCAACCTTTCATCCAAGTAACAACTAACGAGCCCTTTTTGATTGGCAGCCACCTACAGAATTTCATATCAACATATATGAGGTCCCAAACAAATCTTTGTTTGTCCTACTATAGGCTGTGTCCGCTACATGGACTCTTATTTCTGGGTAAAAACACAAGAAAAATGAAAGTAAGTTTGTGCTCACTGCACAACATGAACTTCTAGTGCTCTCTGAAAATATCTCCCAGTGACTTACTCATCTGACAGT
>WAAD01012792.1:0-52451 GCA_013389945.1 Fregata magnificens
TCTCCAATTTAGCAACAAGGGTGTTGTGGGGGACCATGTTAAAGGCCTTACAGAAGTCAGGGTAGAAGGTATCAGTTGCTGTTCCCTTATCCACCAACGCAGTCACTCCATCATAGGAGGCTACCAGATTAGTGAGGCCTTTTGTGAAGCCATGTTGGCTGTCTCTAATCATCTCCCTGNCCGTAGAAGCCCTTTTTATTATTCTTCCCATCATTTGCTAAATTTAAGTTCAGCTGTGCCTTAGCTTTCCTGATCCCATACCTACAATCCTGAGAAGTATCCCTATATTCTTCCCGGGAAGTGTGTCCATGCTTCTACTGCCTATGTATTTCCATCTTGTGTTTCAGTTTGACCAGGTGGTCCTTACTCAGCCATGCTGGTCTGCCTTCCTCCTGTCATTCATGGTGCTTTCCTGCTGGGCCTGCGCTGCCTTCTTTCATATGTTCCAAATCTATGGCCAACATTGTTTTCATCTTACAGATCTGTGGAGCAGTCCAAGCAATTTCCAAGCATTTAACTTCTTGGAAATGATGATAGTATGGAGTACTCTGTCAAGGGGACTCTGTAAAGTCATATAGTAAAAGACAGAAATTTTTCCCCTTTCTTTTAACTGAAATTGCTTGTGTGGGAGGTTGTTGTCCTGCGGCAGCAGGCTACATTAAATGATGTTTTTTATATTTTTACTTATTACAGAAAAAGGAAGGCTTAGTTGTGATAGAAAGAAACACATTCTTTAATGTTGTTCCAAAGCTGAGAACACAACCTGTCCTGTATTCACACAACCAAGGCAGGACAAAAATTTTGATTTTAGGATAACCGTTCACATTGCATTTATTCAACTATTCATACCTTACTGGCATTTAATCACTTGGGAATTAATTTTTCCTATTTTAAAAAGTTGGGGTTTTTTTCTTTAAGTGTATTTTTACACTGATCTAAGACATAATCATGCTTTTTAAATTCAGAGTATCATGACAGGGAAGATATCAGCTGAAACCTTTACATTAGTCTCGTTGCCATACTAAATATATGCAATTAGTCATTTTCCCACCTACTAGCCATGTCATTCTGGGTCCAGCTCTGAATAAAATAACCAATGTAAACTAATATCTGGTGATACTGTACCCATTTTTTCTCACAGTGTACAACAGAACTAAGCTTGCCAGTATTAACAGGTTTTTTTCAGCTACCAAAACAAAACTAACCATTGTGTTAGTTATGGAAAGCTGTGTGCTTTTGAGCACAGATTTCCATGAAACAGCAAATGCAATTTTATGATTTAAATAACACTTTCATTTCCATGCTTAATTAGTACACAGTTATCACAAATCTGTAAGAGCTTCCCACATGTAATCAGTTGGATATTACTTGGTACTTTGCATGAAAAAAATTCAGTGTGACTTGGTGATTTTGGATTTTCCCCATCTGTTTTTCTATAGGTGCCTTCTGCCTAATGCAGTTGGGCATTTGGTTATATTTCAGTAGAGATTGACACAGGATGGGTCTGATCCTGTCCAGAAAATCACTGCAGTTAGGAAGTGTTCAGACAGGGACTCTTCAACTGGAGAAGTAATCCTGTGAAAACTATTTTATCATAGTAGTATCGCATGGAGAAAAAGTAATCTAAAATCTTTCTTTTGTCTAAAAACTTCTCATTTCTAAGTTCCTTTTCAAGAGCCATATTTCCCGTACAGCAGAAAACTGCTGAAACAGGTGAAACTTTAGAAAAATCTGGGGGTTATGATAACTACCCATCTTTCAAGATAACTGCAAAAGCCATTAAGCTCCTGTGTGGAATAGACAGCTGGAGCAGTAGGAGTCACTGCCCAAAGCACATTTTTTCTGAAAAATTGCTTAAGATTCAGATATATAGTGTGAGTTATCAGTCATCTGAATGCACAGCTGGGGAACCAAGTGTCAGATGACAGGAGTGTTTGTGTGCAGAGTAACGGCATCACTAAAGAAGTGCACAAGGAAGCACCAGAAACACAGGGGGGAATATTTCTGTGCACCAAGTGAAAATGAAAGAAAGCACATCTAGGTAGTATATTTGCTGCTAAACTACATGTGCTGTTAAAAGGCATAGTACTACAGACAAACAAAGCACTGCTGGTCCTAGGGCTCTATAGTGATTAGGAATTGAGATTTTATATATGTTTATATCCAGGATGCAATAGAGGAATGCAAGAGAAATATCTCAGTCATTAATTTCTTCCTAACAGAAAAGAAAAACATTAAAAACCTGAATACTACCTACCACTATGTGCTGTAGCCTGTATTTACCTTCCTGTTATCTCCAGAAACAACTGAAAAAAAATGTAAACTCTCCCTTAAGAAGAGGAGAGAGATTTAATTAAGAAGAAAAGGGAAGGCAGGTGCTTTGTATCTCCAACATCAAAAGAGAATTGTACCTACTTCTACTTCCTTATCAGTCATTAGCAGGCACTAAACAGAATGGGAGCATCAGGTAGGCTGAAACTGCTTTGAGCCCAAATACAAATTTCGTATTTGGTACCAAAGGAAAACAGTTTTGTGTAGCCTCTCTGATTGTGGAGTCAGCCATATGGGAAAAAACATCATTACTTCATGTGAAACCAGATTTTTGTTCCAAAAGCTCAATGAAAGGAATGTTGAATCTTTTTTTCTGAAGGAAATATAAAGCTTCTACAGCTGCACTGTTTGGGCTCAAAAAGAAGTCCAGGGGCTAGGATCAACATCAGATCATCTGTTTATGCACTTTTAATACTTAAAACTAGAAAAACTGAACAAAAGGATATGTGCACTGGCCTACACAATACAGTAAATACCTTTGAATTTTAGTAGATAAGAGATCACTATACTTTGGCAGGAAGGGGGAAGAAGCCTGAAAGAGCTCTATTTCTCTTACAGTCCCATCTAATCCCAATGGCTTTCACTGGGTGAAGTCGATTACTCTGAAATAGTTGGTTCTTCCTCAGCAGCAGCATTCAGTGCTTGTCTATCCAAGACCTCAGCTGAATGAATGATGAGACAGAAAGGAAACAATGTAAGATTTATTTTCTGCTAAAAGAACTGAATTAATCACTGATTGCTTACAGACTTCATGGGGAGCACCAACAGGTTTACAACCTGACCTAATGATAGCTGTTGTCCTGACATTGATAAAGGTTTTCTTGTAGGAGATCAGAGAATACATCATATGAATCCTCCCTTCACAGCTGGTTGTATGGGTTAGCTGGAAGGTTACAGATGCTCTTTATACCATTAATCGTCTTGGGAGAGCTCTTGGCTTGTGCATGTCTAAACAATCCCTCACAATCCAGATCACGTTTCCCCTGCCTACTGCTTCTTGAACAGCTCTTGTGAGAAAAGGTGACAAAAGCTAGATGTAGAATTTGCTCATATATGTCTGTTCTTACAAGGTCTGTCCCTGTGTAGATTCTTTATGGTAAACCCCATAATAATCATCCACTCTGTAGTGCCACTACAATAAGATTAAACATTTCAAATTATTGCTGTAGAATCCCATAGTATTTTGTAAACATGACAAAGTTAAAAAAGGTATGTATGTCCTTTGAAAATATATGCACCAACAAAGACCCATCGGTAATTAATTACCACAAAATTGAATCCTGATCTCATGTCTCTCAACAGGAATACAGAGTTGCTTCATTGATGTCAATAACATTTATTCATATTAACACTTCTGTAAATAGAGTCAGTAGTTGGTCTTTCTTACTTACAATTTCTATTCATAGGTTTATAAAATGCATTTGTTTCATAGCTGCCAGAGCCGTAGAAATTTTTCCAAGTAATATGCAAAAGATAATTAAATTAAATGGTTGAAGGTCCATGAATGTTTTGAAAGATATACTAAATTTATACTACATATAAATCTTTCAGTTGCATCACCACTTTATTAAACACCTTCATAAATATGAAATACATAATAATAGCTGATCATGATGATAACAGTTAATCCTTACTAAAGGACTGACCTTTGCAACCTCAGGGTTGTCTCGGGGATCTGCATTCAGACTAACCTTGCTCCCCAAATGGTCTCATTGATTTGAATATAAACAAGGTAATCAAACCAAAAGAACCTTCTGAATCAACTTTCCACTTTGAAATTTTGCACTGTGTTGTAGTTAAAAAGACAACACTACACCTTGAGAAACACTGCTAGACTCTTCTTTTGGTCAAAGGGCCTAGTAAAACACTAGAATTGAAGCCCATGTAGAAGGAACACATGACTTGTTCCAGATGTTTAAACCCTGGGAGAATCCATTAACTTGAATTGTCACAGTAAAAGGGTAAGAGAAAATCTCCAAGGTAGATGGAATCTAAATCATTATAAGGACTTTATAAATAAGGCCAGCACCTTGCATGGCCCTCAGATCTTTATAGGAAATCAGTGGAGTTCTTGGCAGATATGATTTTATTAGCTAGCACCACCAAACAAGCTGATGTTCATTAGCAACCAATCATGGTTAATTAAATATATGTATATTGAGGTGAAAAAAGATACTATAAAGTGTTATAAAAAAAGTAAAAAGCAAATAGTCCAATGTTTTCTGTCTATTGTTCATTATGGTGGGGTTTTTTTTCGAATAATCTAATTGCTCTGCGTCTTTGTTGCCAGACCAATTACTGGGTAGGAAGGCCTGATTTTCTCTTGCTTTTGCTTTTACTGCTTTAAACATTCAGAACTTCAAAAATATGTGATGATCTATTTCAGTTACCTTTAAGGTTCCTTATTCTTCTCACTATGAAAGAGTGGATATATTTTTTCTTCCTTTGCAAGTGTCATGTATAGTGTAATGCTTAAATGGGGGCAGAAATTTCTTTATACAATACTACTAAGTGCCTGGAGAGGCAAAGCAGATAATGTAAGTAAGTAATGTGTCAGGTGATCTGGGAAAATTTCTAGCTAGATACAATGGGATTCAAAGAACTATAATAACCTTCATACACTATGCAGCATCAGGATCCTGAATTAAAGCATGTGGGTGTGCACTAAGCTTCAGCAGAGAGGAGCCTTGAGATGGGATCCTGGCTTTGAGATCTACCGCAGACATCGAAGTGACTCAAAGGAGCAGAGATTTCCCCATGGCACTGAAACCACATTCTCGCACCATTTTGAGTACCCTAAAATGAGTGAATAAATATTAAAATAAAAGAACCAGCTGCTTTAATTTGGCACAAGCAGATATATTGTGTTAAAGTTTTGTCAGGCAAAGTTGGGGAAAAAAGTAGGGAGAGACCTGAAATCCTGCTTTGGTGACAGAGATGCTGTGGGAGAAATTTAGGAAATGAAATCCAGATGGGTGGTCCATAGAGCTCCCATTTGAGGTTACCTTGCCTTTTGTCGATGGCCTTCCTGGCACCCTTGCAGAGTCCCTTGTGCTTAGCACGCTATTCACAGCCATGTCCATGTGTGATTCAGGGGTGACCTGGACAGGTCCCAGCTGTCCCCCCATCTGATAGAGCAGATATCCACTGAAAGGGTACTGCACCCCCAGTGCCTCTCATTGAAAACCCTGGCAAGTGTCAGTGCTGCTGCCTGCTCACATGACATCAGCCACGTGGCCAAAAACTTGACCCATGGAGCAGGAGAGCTGTGTGTACCTCTGCCCCAGGAGCTGGAGGGGATGCTACCATTGGAGAGGAGAGATGGAGGAGGCCTCAGACTTCTCTGTTACAGGGTAATAGGGGTAACAAGAGAAGCGTCCCCAGTATCTTCCCAAAGAGTAGCCCTTGCTCAGTTAGCTTCCTGCTCCAACATCGTGGAAAAGCTATGGGGCAGCTCTGAGTTCGCGTGTGCCATGTGCTCATTTGTTTCCCGGGGATGATCTATAAATGGCTCCACTTGCTGGAAGGCTTCTCATGGGAACTGTGCATTGCCCCTTCCTAAGAGGCTTACATGCCTTTTGCTGCTTCCTGGGATCTTTCATCTATAGATGGACACTTTTAGGCATTTTAACAGTGATGCCCCAAAAGCTGGAAATACATAAGGTGCTTCCTTGTGTTTCACCCTTAGTCTGTGAGTTAGCAAACTAACTGTACAGGGAACAGGCATGTTTAGTGAAAACAGGGTGCAGTTCTGTAAAATATCACTATATAACACAAATGTTTCTAAAATCTTTTAATAGCTCTGCATGGTTTTTCACATTTCTAATGGTTATCTTTGCCATAGTTTGCATGTAACCCACAGAAGCACAAATCAACAATGAATGAAAAATGCATGTGACAGATGAAAATTTCCCTCTGGAAAAAAATTCCTTTAGGAAACAGTGCAGCCATTTGAAACAATGTGTACACACAGAGGCAGAAATGTGCTGCCAGTCATTGAGGACTGTACTCTTACTGGTACCAAGTACCTCTTTCTGGACTGCTGACTTCTGTTGACTGAGTAACTGGCAAATAGTCAAAGCTGCCTACCAAAGAAAAGCCTTTCTCGGTTTCAATTACATGTCAAATCCAGCCTCATACTAGCTTCACACTGAGCCTGGGTTCAGGAAGAGTTGGGGTGTGAACAACATTATTTCAGAGTGTGTGTTTCTTTCTGTAACACTTAAGTGTTTGCATAGTCATAAACTGAGAGTGGTATAGCTTGGCCCATCTTGATTATTTTTGTTTTACTGTGGATGCTAGTGTGTGTTTTTATAGCTTCTCTTTCAAGATAAGACTGTTTTATTTCAATTTTTCTTGAATGTGGAACTATGAAGCAAGAACATTTTGTTGTTGCGCTGACTTTTTTCCCCAGGCTTTCAAAAAAAAGAGTCGTCATCGTCATGTCCTTGTCTGTCCCACCCCCACCCACCCCCTCGCTGCTTCCTATTGCTGTCACCATTTGCCATGGCCATTCATGTCCGAGCAATAACCAGGAAAAAAGAAGAGGACGCTTAAGTACTTTATCTGTCACTGGAAAAACGTGAAGGGTGAGACACAGTATATAAACTTCTAGACTGTCTCTCCTCTTTGTTTTCTGCATGTAGTACCAGGTGATGCATGGCAGCTGCAAGAGGGATCAGTCTCAATGTTTGGGCTTCATCTGAGCTCAGAACTCAAAGTAAAGGTCAGGAGCCATGACCCTAGATAGATTAAACTAAACAGAAAGGTATAAAGAAACCCTGCCATAAGAACTGTTAACCTGAGGGGGAAAATCACTTTGCATTCATCTCTGGACAGAGGTTAAACTGAGTTTGGAGACGTGGTGCTTAAGATCCACTCAGAATAAGTTAATATGTCTGCAAAACTGATTAAATGTGAAATAATAATGTATTCAGATGTTCTTATTAGACTTTGAAATTAGCATATCCCTAAAACACAGCAGCTCTCACCACTGGTTATTTTTCTTTCCCTTCAACTGACCAAATAAGATGGCCCAGAGTAATTTCTCACTGGGAACACTTCTTTGCAAATGAAAAGTTAGAATGAGATTACACAAAGCATTAGCATTCACCAAGCTTCGCAGCTATTTTTAGGTGGAAAAGAAATCTCATAGTCCCAAGGCTTGATATTTTTTGTTTTCTTAAAGATTAAATAGAAGGAAAAAAATTAGTTTTTAGAAGTAAAAAAAAGAGGTTTCATTAGTGAAAAAAAAAAGAGAAAGACATTGATAGATGGTCAGAAAATATTGTTATGTTACAGGAAAAGGTTCTGTTTCAGACTTACCCCAGCAGTACTTCCTACAAAGCAAAGCATTCCTAAAGGAGTTGCTCTGCTGGGAATCTAACACTCTTAACAAATTAGTGAACACTGCTTCTGAGTTAAGACATTTGTCTTTTAATAAATTACTCCCCTACACAGTGCTGCCTGTCTTTTTCATGCCGCTTTGCCGGTTATTACATTATCTTAAATGGGAGTGAGAAACAGGTTCAGTGTATGTGTTTTAGCTACAAAACTTCCTGAATAAATTGCTTTATTGCTGTACCAGCAGGTTTGACTTGTGACTAATTATCGTGGTAAATATATGTTGAAAATAAATATATGTAGCTTCTATGAGTGTATCCTGCATCCTTGATTAACATATTAAGATGCAGGAAAGAGTCTTTTGTAGAATATGATTAAGGTTTTTTGCTTGTTTCACAAATTATATTCATTCACTTGTTTACAGTACATTCCCTGGACTGTGAAAATGTGAAAATCATGTGAAATCATGTGATAATCGTGCTGCACAGGACTTTTTGAATGCATTTTCTGAGTTCATAATTCCTTGTGGCATTCAGTTGTTGTATTGAGCTTGTATTAGTGTATAAAAATAGCAATATTTGAAGAAAATGTCTTTGCTTTCCAAATTTCCATGTATTTGTACCATTACACTAATGTTCTCGTAGAAATAACATGAATTTGTGATCAGTAATAGCAATAATATCAATCTCATATGTAGCATGTTACACTACAAAACTGAGACTAGTTTGAAGATGAGGGTAATTATGATTTCCCCATTAACATGAAGTAACAGTAGCAAATGGGAAAAGAACTTACATCTGTGTCTAGATCTTCCCAAGGCTTTTCATAACAGACAAGATTTCTACTGAAAAAATAGTGTTGTGAGCACCTGGCTTTTTATAGGCACATATATGTATGCCCCAGATTTGGCAGATAATGTTTTTCAGGTTTTGTATGAGATTGTACGGGATTCAAAACCAGAGACGGAAGTATTAATAGGAGACACTGTCCGTTTTAAATATCCAAAAGCTGTAGGATGAGACACATATCTGGGCTGTAAGAGACTCTGGAACTGTATGTATGGAGGATAGGGAAGCTCTTTCCCATCCAACTCTATTTTTCACATCAAGTCCTGAGCCCTAACAGACAAGCAATATAATCTGAAGTAATGAGAATGATATTTCATAGCTACAAAGAATTAAGCAAGATGAACTTGTGCGGAGAAACAATGCATTGTCTCAGACCAAGTAGTGGAGTTGGGAAAAATACACACATTTTTGTGGAACAAGCCCTCCCTGCTTTAAAACATGACACATATGAACATAATTGTATCTGAACCCAAACAGATTAATTTCCAAACTAAAATGTTACACATATGTCCAGGCTTTAAAATTTTTCATTACTATGCAGATGTATGTGTATCATTTGGTTTTCTGGCTAAATCATGGGTCTTGGACTTAGATGATCTGGGTTTTGAGTCTTCTTGACATTTTATCGTACTTCTCATTAGAAGACAAGAGAAGTATGTATAAGTTACTTCTTTTCCTATTAACGTTACTTTGCAAATTAAATTCAGAAGGCAATTTCTACCCCTTATTAGAACTGCCTTGGCTCCAAGGTTAAAATTCCTGGCTGTTTCAAATTTGGAAGGCTTCCCATGGTAATCATATTCTGTATCAGAGTGTGGTCTGTATGCTCAACGTTGCCTTATTTAGATCCGTCAGGCAGCACTGACTAGCTGAAACCAGTTTAACTTTCAGCAGGAGAAGAGTAACAGGAGCCTAGCCCCAGTCTTGAATAAACCAGCGGGAACTCAGCAAGAAGCTCTTCCCAGATAAGCAACGGCACTGTCCTATGGAGAGCTTGTCTCCGCTGAAAGACTGGAGATACATTGTTTTAATGAACTCGCCTCAAGCTGTTGAAATCATTTGAGGGAGCAGCTTTGGGGTTTATGATTCTCCTAAATCTCTTTGATTTCAAAAATATGGAAAGTTTGATTTGTATCAAGATTATTTCTATTCAGCCTTTATCCCTACCACATGCATGCACTCTGCAGGAGTGGCTTTGTGTGTGTCCATGGGTGTTCTCTTAGGAAGACAAGGAGCTTTCAAATTAGGATTTTTTTTTTTTCCTGTTACTGCTTCACTGTAGATATAGAACTAGCTTTGACAGAGCATCATTCACAGCTTATAATTTAAAAAGAGAGAAAAATGATCACGCAATTTGCCTGGCAACAGGAACATTCAAGTTTGGGTTCTTTTGCTTCAGCTCCAAAGAAAGCTTCTCTCTCTTCCCACAGACCAAGATAATTATGGTGTAAGTTTCCTACCTTTCATGTAGCCTCTCTTTCCACTGTTTACTTACTCTTCAAGACCTCATAACTCTGTTACTTCCATGCCCACTTTCCTTCAGTGCAAAGTTCAAGACTGAGGACAGCAGCACGTGTGAGAGACTGCTGCTGCCTCCTGGCACACAGCTGTAGGGGAAAGCGGCTTGGCTGACCAGCCAGTCAATATTTTGGATAGTACTTTATCACCTGAAATTACTAGTACGAAGCTGCTGCTTAGACTCTAATTCTTCCTGAGTGCATTCGTTGTGCATTTAATTCTTTATTAGTGAAATTGGCATCCTAGCTTAAGAAGGATTGTTTTTTTCTTTACACCTGCTGATGGAAAACATGCTACTTTTGAGAGGTGGGCATACAAGAGGAACAGACTCAAGGGAACAGTATTGTAGCTAGCCCTCTCATGGTACTCTTTGGCCACTGCTGACTGCCTTTACCACATTAGATAGATATTGGATAGGACAGAAGATAATTTAGTTTTTGCTGCTTGATAGCTACTCTTTGAAAAATGACCTATCCTGAGATTGCTTGGTATAAGTGACCCAGCTGAAAATGTACAAATTCAGTATTAAGAAGCTATGGATTTTGGAGGTGGTTGCAGTCTGATGGATCACTTTACTAGCTCAGCCACTGCATGGCATACTAGCCTGCTTCTTAAAGAAAAAGATGAGGGAAAAGAAAGAAAAAAAATTTCCTTTGTCCTTGCCTGTTGACATGGAGTTCAATATGTAAATAGACTTATCTGCATTTTTTACAATTATGTCTCTGTCCAGTTTTCTCAACAGCTCTCTCTTCATCCCTGTTCTCAAGATGAAAGACAAGTACGAGGCTGGGTTGCAAGCCGGCCTTCACAATACTTAGAAAAAATTAATCTGTTTTGGAGCTTTGGGATTAAAATTCAAGGTGTCCCGTGCAAAAGTTACCGAGTTGTGAGTGGTTCAGAGCTGGGACAAAATCTCAGATAAGGCTTCTGCAGTGCAAATAAATCTGAGGCTGTATTAGATGCTCACTTCTCATAGAATCATGGAATCATATAGGTTGGAAAAGACCTTTAAGATCATCAAGTCTAACTGTAAACCTAACACTGCCAGGTCCACCACTAAACCATGTCCCTAAGCGCCACATCTACACGTCTTTTAGATACCTCCAGGGGTGGTGACTCAACCATTTCCCTCACACTGTTATACCAAACCCACTTTGCACAGGCTGCCTAACCCTAAATTACACAGTTGTATGAGAAGAGGCTCTGCCTGCAGTGCCGTATGTGATACCTCTTGCTGTGTGGCCCCCTCAGCCACATGCCTGCGTCTGGCATGGCACTCACATGCTGGGACTGGCTTTTGCATGGTATTTGCATCTATAGCTCCCTTGCTCCTCAGTGATCCCTGAGAAGAGATGTTGGCAAATCAGGGAGTATAATTCCACTGATGAGGGGGAAAGCGAAAGAAGTTTATCATCTCCCTCCTGTGCTCATGGGGATTTAGTTTTGTACCTGTCTGTAAGGAGAATTTGCTAATGTGCATGGTCTTGGTGACTGTGGCTTCGGGGCTGAGGAGATCTGAACTTTCCCTTTTATTGAAATTATTCTGTTTTCCAATGTTGTTGAGAAAAAAAAAAAGGAGGAATTATTTCTAAAACTCTTACCTAGGAAATTCATGGTAGCAGAGAGAAGAGGGAAAGGACAGAGCATCCCTGTTCCTGGCCCATGGACTGTTCCTAACAAAACGGGCTGATGAGATCACATTATCTGTTTATACCTATCTGTTCATAGATACAATATCTAGCTATAAATATAGGCATTTATATCTGTATAATTTAGCAATATTATTATAATATAATATAAATTATACATATATGTATATATCACTTTATCTATTCATAGGGATATTTTTTGCCACTTTAAGCCAAATTAGAAATAACAGAAGACTTCCCAAAGACAACTTCCAACAGATTCCATAAAAATGAGTGGCTGAGCAGAAGACAGAGACCCAGATCAGTTTCTGACTGATGGAAAAGTCAGGCAGAAGTCAGACTTGCTTGTTTGAAAGCAGCTGGCTGGCTCCCTAGCCAGCATGTATATAACACATGTATTACACACTGCTTTATCTTGCCTGGTGGGGCCGAAAGGGGCAAGGAGCTTTGGGGACATGGGTGAGAGGTAAGGACATAAAACAGCTTTATTAGTTCCACTATTCAGAAAATAACTTATAATTTGTAACAATACAATCATTCTATAAAATACTGATTTCTTTCTATAATGTAGCAGTCTCTTGTCTCATACTTGTTATGTATATAGAGTGGGAAAAGCTGAAGTGCCCTCACTGCCCGAAGCTCTGCACCAGCAATGAAGTGAGGTATGCCCAGACTAGCCGTGTTTCATACAGTAAAGGGAAGCAAAAACTTACCAGACTCACGATGATCTAGGGGAAAATGTGGCAATCGATTTGACACACTAGGCAGGTAAGAACAAGGAATTTATCTCTACCCCCATTATTGTTATATCTCTGGGTTGTGACCAGCTGCTCAGGCTGTAGCTCTGTATTTCAGGCGCTTTTGCAACCTTCGCTAGAGTCTCCCTCCCTTGACTATATAAGGAAGTTTGGCTCCTAAGCACAGAAGCCCTCAATCTCAATTTTAAATTAGAGACATACTTAAAATAGTGTGAATAACACCCTTGACTTAATGTAAAGTTGTAAAGTTTTTATATAAATTCTCAGGGCAATACAGACTGTCCTCATATGTCTAAGATCAGTGAATGAAAACATTTAGCGGTGGAAGCCATGGAGTCACAAGTGTAGATTTCATGGCCAGAAGTTAGCGTTAGCATCTGACAGTGCTCCTGAGTCTGGGAAAATTAGTGAATAAATGCTTATCAATAATGTCTTACTAGACTTAACCATCACCACTGTAACAGATTCATGCTAGCTGAACTATTACAGGGACTTTCGCCTTCACTCCTGAAGAATTTCTTCCCTGTTCAAGGACAACGTATGATACCGGTCACACTAAAGGAAGATTACTTTGCCATATCCTTTTGCTGTTTCTTTTGTACAGATGAGCCAGGTTTCATCTGCCAGAGTTGTCAGTCCGCCACCTTTTACGAGAGCTACATTCACTATAAAAATGAAAATAAAATAAAAAATGTTGGGGAAAAAAAAGATTGTTGCCAAATGTATGTACAGGAAAACCTAGACACGTATTATAGGGTGGAAATGAACTTTAAAGTGCGATAGGGATACATGGATATTAGCCCACTTGCACTATGGAAAAAATGAAAGTAGCTGATCATGTCCTAAGCAGGAGATATAAAAACCAGATGGCTCTTAAAACTGAGTGGAAATCCACAGCATGTGTAGCAGGGACAACTAGTGAACTATGGAAACAAGAGTCATTGCAAAGCTTGGTTAGCTCTGTTATATTTGATCCAGGACAAAACATTCTGGCGATCCTGTGTTGGGGCCTCTGTCTTGTAAAGTAGAATCCCTCCTCGTTATTACCGCAAAGGTCTCCTCTAGGTTCAAACCCACTGGAAACAGAGATCTGAACTCAGCCAAAGAGTTGTACTGAATGTGGCAAAATGGTAAGAATCCTTCAAAAAGGAAAAACTCCTCCAGTCCAGTTGCAGACAACACATTTTGCAAACAATTAGAAATTAAACTAACTGATGTATAACAATACAGGCTGTGCCAGCAGGGCAATGAACGTTTATCAACCTTACCATCCACACGTGATACTGAATATGTAAGCAGTGATCAGAAAACTCTGACTGGGTGGAAAATAATGTCAAATACACAGCTGTAACCGGTAGCACTGGAATGAACAATAGACTGGTGACACTGGGGTGATGACACTGAGAGGAGAATTGCAAGATGTTTCTTTGATACATAAATCCTGAAATACACAGTTAACAGAACATTTTTTTCAGATAGCTTATGAGAATACTTAGCTACCCTGTTCATCATTTACAATTGAATTTAACCAAATACTTTAATTCAATTTTTCAGAATGGGTTTTTGTTATCAAATCTTCAGGCCCTGCTTTATAAATGGACCTAGGAGTTTCTGGAATACGGCTCAAATGTTGTGTTATCCCATACAGTTTTGCACCATCATTTAATAACCCTTCTCCTCTGTGTTATCAGTTTATTTAGATGACTTTTTAGCACCCATACAGATAAATAACTTCAGAGGCTGCAAAGTCAAACTTCCCGAGTTAAGGAATAGCAGAATGAAGGTTGCCTCTTGGGCAAACTTGGGCATCCTCCTGTGTGTGCCTGCATTTGTACAGACAAAATTTTTTTTGGTATTATCTTTTCCATAGGACCCTTGCCTCAGCTGCTGCTCAGCGTGGCTGGGTCCCACTTAACAAGCAGCTGTTCACCGTTCTCTTTTTGCCTCCTTGTTGGTGTCAAGTCTAATGTTCGAGTTTCTGAGTGCTTTTGAAATTCTGCTCTGGAGACAGAATTAATGATTTCTTCTCTCTTTTTTATGTTACTCATCACTGAATATCTGAGTGCTTTGTGACCAGCAACTTATTTTCACAGAAATGCTACTCAGAGGGGAGGATTTTTTTTTTTTTTAATATTTTAAAGAAAACAGGCAGTGGGGAATTAATGTCAAAACTACTGACTGGATTATTCACGTCCAGCTGAGACTGAGAAGACTTTCATTCTACCCTTTGCATTATTAGCACTGTGTAACGCTTTGTAAGTTAATTTCTACAAATCAGAATCAAGCTCTCAGCTGGGGTAACCAGAAAATGAGGAACGCACCATCTAATGAAACCTTTTAAAGTCTTGATTAAGTGACTCAACCTGGTACAGCACAGGGATTCCTGGCACTTCGTAATCACGTCACCTACCTGCAAGAGGGCTGATGTGAGACAGACTACAGAGCAGAGGAGATGCTCTCTCCTAATGGCTCTGGCTCAATTCACCAAGCAGACAACTGTCACAATTTTTAAACATTACTATTCACAATGGTTGATTATTGCCCTGCTTCTGGGTGGTACCACCAGAACTGGCAGACTAGGCTTTATAATGGTGCTTCAGCTTCCCCTCATCTTCCTCATTCTACCAGACTAACATGTTTGCACAAGTCCACCTTATTCAGCCCAATCAGTCTGAGTTAGCGTTCTAGAAATGTGTTGATAGACTTGTAAGTTTAACTTGTAAGTTTAATTACGAAAAAGATATTCTGAACAATTGAATAATAATTTAAAAAAACACCCAACAAAAAAAAGCCCTAATCAGTGCCTTATGATTGCATTCCACTCTTGATAGTTGGTTTCCAAGAGGTTTCCAAGAATATTTTACAAAAATGCTAAATTTCAAGTGCTTATATATAGAACTCAGCATCATAATCATAGAATAAGTATTGTCAGACATCAGTATAGAATTAAAATGATACATTTAAATTATTTACATTCTGGCATCGTTCCTTTACTTATGTATATTGCTGTAATATTCTTAACAGTGACTCCAGCTACACAGCCTTTGGTTTGTTTCAAGTTTGTCAGCCAAGTAAGTTGGGATGACTGTACCCATTCTCTAGTTTGGAAGCAGAGAGCTGGGGCTAACTTGCTTGAATTTTTAAAACATAACCTGATCTTGTTTCCAAATTCAGATATACATGTCTGGTCCATGCCTGATGAGATAATTTTCTACTGCTGCCAAGCAACATTTTTGGTAGGGTGCACACCAGAGCTGTCTGTCCTTTCCAACAACAAGCAATAAACTTGGTGTTTGCTTCCCCAAAGCCACAGTAAGACCCTGTCTGGGGTGCAGAGACAGCTCACAGAGAGATTTCCTAGCAAAAAGCGGCCTTTATGCCTGCCATGGTAGTGAATTGGCATAGGGACATTCAGGGCTGAAGTGTGATACAATGCTAAGGCATGGGATGGTTTGGGAGGATGGTGGTTTGCAGGACACAGTCCTCCTCAGCACTGTGCTCCTCTTACGCTCTGAGGGGAGGCAGAATGGGAAGTACCAATGAAACCAGTACTTGGATAGTACTGGTAACATATGTACTCTCTCTGCACACTCCAGCCTCCCTCTCCAGCCATTTGGTTACTCCCTGGCTGTAGCAGTGGTACTTCAGTCGCTCGCAATAGAAGGAACTGCTAAAATTACACCTCCAACAAGCTCCGTTCCTGGCTGCTGCTGTCTCTGTAATGACAAATGCATTATGCTTGTCCTGCAGAAGCAGATGTACCTGCAGAAAAAAAACTTTGCCTAAGACTAATGTCTGGAAATGTCTTCTCTCTTGCCAGTGGATGGGAGTCTCCCATCCTTGGTTCTTGACTCTGCTGTTATCCTGCTGACTTCTGCACTATCAAGTTCCTGCTGGCAATGTACTTTTGGGTCAATCCTCCAAATCTTTGTGAACAGAACATCAATCACAGATTCATAAGGTGTGGGGAAGGTAATTTCCTCTGTTCCCCCTTTTTTTTTTTTCCTTCTACAATGGTAGGAACTTGAAAAATAAAAAGAGAAAATAATGTTCTTCAGCACAGCTGAAAAAAATTTTTTTTCAAGCGTAAACATTTTTGGGTCACTTAGACACCAAAAAACCAAATCACTGTTTATAGCCCTTAACAGGTTACTGGGTATTATGGTCTGCAAAAGGGCACATGTGTAACCTGGTAACCATTACTTTACTGCTATTATTTGCCCAGCGTATCACAGATGAACTGTAAGGACATCATTACACAGATGACAATCTAGATTTGCATATGAAACGAAACGTAACACTACCCTGCCCCAACTGTGATAACGCTACCCTTTATACCAAGTGACAATTCCAGTCAGTGCACATAATACATGAGTCCATGCACTTATTTAAAGCCTACTGTGGTGCATATTATGTTTGATATGAGAAGACTTTTTCAGGGTAAAGAAATGACACATTGAGAATGCAATAACTGTACTGATACACCATACTAAAAAGCACTATGAAGATTACATTCCATTTTTCACTACAATCTCCTCTTCAGAAATACTTGCATTGGTCTAAAAGCAATCCTAAAACATCAAGAAAGTTCCATGGCTATTGCAACCAAACATGTTACAAATGCCATCCACTCAATTTCAAGATAAGAAAAATAGAAAAAGACAGAAGGGAAAGGATTATTCTGCACAGCTGTGGGATGAGCTGTTGCATTAAAGATAATTTATTGGGTAGCTGTTCTTGGAGCAGGTGACAAAGTACTGCATAGACATAGTTTAAACTTTCAAGAAAACTGTTCACAAAGAAGTTCAGGAAGACTCTATGTTTTCTGTTAAGGCAATTTCCTTATGCTCTGTATGTCACATGGCTGTTTTGAAAACTAATGAGTTAATGATTATAGTTTGCAATGAAATCAGTTAATTAGTAATTAATGTCATGTTTGCAAATGGCTCTAGAAATATAACATTATGAGTTCTAAATGTTATCTTCATCTATAACAATATTTCAATGGTAAGGCTTTTATTTATTCTCACTGAACTGAGAAAATGCATATACCAACAGTTTGCTAGGCATTTCATTTGTGCATATCTAAAACACCACCTAATTTGAGCTCTTGCTTTTCTCTCTGTGTTGTGAGCAGAACTATCCCTCCAGCCAAAGAAATCTCAGTCCTTTAAAGAAAGAAAAGAGAAAGAAAAGACAATTTTCAAAACTCTCTTAGACCAACAGTTTAACGGAGAAGATGAAAGGCTTGAGTACGTATAAGGTGCACAGCGATTATGTATCCTATAAACACCTACGTAAATAAGGGAGGGAGGCTTCTAAAAGGCTGACCTGTAAATCTGTGGCTTGTCACCTTTGCATTTTGTCTGATCTTAGCTACTAATGTTAAACACAAGCCTGCTGAAATAATTAGTCCTCAGGCTAGAATTCTATGCACAGTTAGAAAACCTTAAATTGCATCTAGAAATTCCTAATTATTTTCTAATTAATAAATACATTAGTATATGGTTAATAATTAATAAATTAGAAATGAATGGAGATAACTAATACATGAACCAGGAAAAAACAGAAACATGGTAACTGCCATGTTGTGTCATAAATTGGTTTGTTTTCCAGTAGTGCTGAGTAATAAAACCAATATGTTAATTGTATATGGAAATATGTGGAAAAACCTGGCTTCAGATGTACTTTTCTGTTCCCTAGCTAATTGTATGAAATTATTTTTGTGGAATGGTGCAAAAAAATCAAAGTTTTTTGTAATGCTCATCAAGAAGACACTTTCCACACCAGAGAGAAGCACATTCTCTATGCTCTAGCAGAACACAAACACATGGTTTTAAAAACACTTAAAGGCATCAATGAATTTACAGAACTCCTTTATTCAGAATTGTAGAAAAGACATACTATTTAGGCTCAGCCTGGGGAGATTGCTGGTGCTAAAAGGTGTCCCTTGTGCAGGGGATCTTGGTACAACTGTGGCTGACACCTTGCTGCTCTGTCTGTGTCAGCCAGTGCCATGGAATAACCTTTGTGTCAGGTAACAGCAGAAGCATTTCTGGCATGCCTGGAGTCCTAGAGAGTAAGGCAGGCTGTATTCGAGCTCAAAATAAATTGTTTTTTTTTTAAACATGGTATACATTCGGCTGTGCCATTTTGAAAGGGAAAATAAGTGACTGTGGCTGCTTTTCCAGCTGAGCTTGAGAGCCTTCGGCAGTTTGCCTTCATTCTGTGAGTGCTGGCGATGGCTATGTGTAGACAATTTTGAGTTAAGGAACAACAGGACAAAAGCTCAGTGAATGGTCATGGATTTTCCTCAGCGTAGCGGCTAGTTGGTGAAATGTTTGTAAAAAGGCACGTGGAGCTGTGGACAGAAAACAGTAGTGTTAATTCATATCACCTTGACTCTAGGTGACTTCCCCGCCAAGATGAGGGAGACTGCATGCAGCCTGGACCCTTTCTCCTCCTCGCAGAACTGGACCTCGCCTTCACGACCTGTTGGCTGCCAAGCCCAGCTGGCTGCTGTGGCAGTGTCCATCCCTCAGCCTTTTCTGAAACAGAAGCAGCTCAGTGCTGGAAGCCTCAGCATTTCAGACTGCTAGAGGAATGGGAAATGTCCCACATGGCATTGCTTACATGCAAGGCAAAGCAGAAAGCAGCTTCATTCAGAGTTCTTCTATAAATGATGTGGGTCTGTGTTTTTGAAAAAAGCCTTTATCTTTCTAATATACCCCACTCTTTTGAGTGTTTTCCATTCATCACCCCGTGCCAGTTTTCAGCCTTGAGCTCTTTGCTAGCTGTCTGAGAGTAATGTCAAATTGTAGCCCCCTGCGGAGAGATGCAGAGCCATTTTGTCTGACTTGCTTTGAAATCAGTTCCTGTTACCTCAAAACCAGCAGCAGCAAAGAGCTTGACATAACCTGGCCCAGCGAGGAACAAGTATGGTCTTGCAAGGAAAAACTGGAAGAATAGCCATGCACAGGAGAAACATTATGCTCTGGTTTATGTTACTTTGAGGTCGTTTATATTAACATTAAAAGACAAGCTCCAGGAAGGAGATAAGTTTACACAACATAGAATATGTGCAGATTCTGACTACATGAGGGAAACAACACCTGCTGAAAACTTTAAAACTTGCATGTTTTTTCCATGCAAAACAGCACTTTTACTTTACTCCTTCATCCCAACTGTTACGTACATCACTTGCTCTTCTTTGTATTCTGTGAATGAGGATTAAAAGCACAGGTTGCCAGTGGAAATTGCCGTCTCCACGTGTCTCCTATGTAAACATGAACTTTTAGCGTTTACCCTGAGTAGACTTCTTAAATAAATACCATCTGAGGGCAAATTTTGCTGACGCTTGTGTAAAGCTGGAGTCGTGCCATTTTATACACCACCATTATGAACAAGCAATTAGTTCTGAGTGACTACATTTGCTGATTACAAAATCTTATGCGAACAAACATCCACCCTCTTTTTCTAGACCCCACCATGGGGCATATAAAGCTTTCTTGTCTCTGAGCATGTTCTGATGTCAGAACTGACACCTCACCTACTGAGAATAATCTCGTCATACAACCAGGAGAAGAGAAAATAAATGGGAAATGTGGATTAAAACCCAAGAGCACATGAGCTGTAGTAACCAGGACTGGTGCAGATAGCTGTTGAAATGAAGACTCCCTTGTGCTGCATAATATTACACACCCCTTTTCTCCTTCATATGGGCTGCCTGAACTATGTGCCAGTGTGAGAGCAGAGATAGGCTGGTCCTTTATTTCTAGCAGAAAGATGAGAACTGGGCAGTGACCTGACAGCAGACCTGATATGGCACTAGCAATAACCTGCAACAGCACAGCCTATTTCTGCCTGGGCATAGGTGAACAGTCTGGGTACCAAAATGTGTGCGTGCTCTGCCATCTCTGCAACCATCAATTAGTTTTCCATAGAAGTACCATAATTTCCTGTCAATAGCACCTTCTGCTCTTTATCCTACCTTTAATACTGGAGTTGGACTGTCTTAAAGCTGGACTTGCCCTCTTCAAAACTGTAAAATGCTGTAAATATCGGGAAGGCGACGTGGAGAGCAGCAGACACACAGTAGTTGCAGCTCTCAGGAGGGAGGGTTGGTGTTTGAAATGAAACATTGTCTTCAGTTCAGCTTGTCCCATTCACTTAGTCTCAACCTTGTCCCCTTTTTAGTTGCAGTTCACAGACTGTAATTAAAGGGTGCGCGGAAAGCAAATCTGCAGTCTACAAAGATACTTAAATCATATAAAAATCCTGACCCGTTGGTAATCACAGAAAGCCTTAAAGATATTTCGTACTGGAGAAACTTTTCAAATACGTTATCATGGGTGGTTTACTCCATCTCTGTGAACATGCTGTGAACCCATAAACCCAAATGCAATCTGCACTTGTGGTTTTCTTGCACTTCCATTAGTGAATAGAATTCATGTAAATACATGCAAGAGGCAAATTTGACCTAGATTGTTGCCTTGCATACCTCTGAAAAGACTTTGTTCTCCTGTTTGCAAAGATTAATTTGGTGATATAAAGACTACATGTAGAAAAAAATAGAACTGTGTTTCAACTGAGACCCATCGGGAATGTTCCCAAACTCACATTTGATACAGATTCAGACGTAACTGCCAATGCTATGCCTATTCCTCTTTGGCAACAACAACAAAATGGCTGAGGAACTCACACGGAGTTTATTATTTCACCGAAGGTTACTTGGAGGACAAATAAAGGTGCTATCAGAATTAAAAACTAAAAATAAAAGAAGAGCTAGAGATAATATACTATGTAGAATCCTTAGTACAATTAACCACTAATACTCAGTAATTGAAATATTTTTCAAGGTTTGCTGACTTTTTATTTCCTGAAGAAGAGAGTGATTGTTTGAATTCAGACTAGTTATGCATCTGATCAAGTACGTTGAAAACAGACGCTGACCAACTGAAGTTCCTTTAGCTTGCTCTAATATTCAGGTCTCTTCTGTGGATGGGTAGTGGGGCCATTACCATTTTGTGATAAACAGCAGCATGTCTGTGAGGCTCTGGAAACATGATCAAATGCTAGCTGCTAACACTCAGTTGTATTCAACTCTGCATTCATGCCCTAAGACTTAGACCTGTAAACATGAATTATTGATTTGGCTAAATTTCATCAAATGATAAGAGGTTTAGTTATTTCAGGAGTTTTGCATAGTTTTTCCATGACACGAGAGGAATTTATTCGCACTGCTTGTTTTAACAGGGATGAGGTTTATTCTGAACACAGTGTGTATGGAAGGTAGCCAGTCTGCATGTAACGAAAACACAAGGATTTGTGACACATTTTGACAGAAGATAATGATTTTATCACGGATGCCTAGAAAAACTGTATCTGTAAGCATTATACATATATAAAGATATATATATATATAAATACATATGTAACTGTTCTTGTAATTAAAAAAAAGGAGTAAATGAGGTGAACACCCTTTGGCTATGGATCACCTGATTAGCTATTTCTAATCCCTTTGCTTTCCTCTCTTTTTTTTCCGGTCCCAACATAACAGGACATTTCTCTAGGAAGCTGGAAGGGCACAGACAGTGAAGTCTTTCGGTAGGTAAAGAGCTCTCAGCCCAAAGTGCTTATCCACATTTGCCTTGTCTTTCATGGTAATACTATTTCCCTGAAATAGAAATACAGTATTGAAAAAGGCAAGAGTGAAAAGCAAACCACTTCCAGTCTTGTTTGGGACTATGACTGCACATTAGCATTGCTGGAACTCTGTATTTAGGATTCTGGGCTGGACTTAAATACCGTGGTAATGGGCAATGGGAAAGCGTGGAGATCTTGGTCATCAACAGCTTGCTGTTTCTGTTTGTTTGTTTGCTTTTGTAAAATTTTCTCTTGAAAACCTGTTCAAATCCATTAACAGCAATGAGACTGAGTGGCTTTCACTGAAGGCATAATTTGAATACCATGGGTTTATTCAGATGTAGCAGTAGCCTAATTTGTTTGGAGACCCTTTATTGTTAGTGATGCACGAAAAGAAAAGAGCTCAGAGCACACACTGAGTCTATTGGTGGCAGTTAAGAAAAGAAAATCTTATTACTTATAAAAAGAACATATGTGCTATGGAATCACTGAGAGAAAGTAAACACTGAATCCTATGGTGTTTTTTAATAAAGGGTTTCATTCCAAAGAGGAATTACACTTTAAACTGTATTTTGTCTCTCAGAAGACATAAACGTCTTGAATATGTGTTGACAGATCTGCACACAAAACCCCTATTGCATTTGGACCAAGCCCACAAAGATTCATATAGTTCTAACCAATCCTAATATCTTTGAGACAGTACTGTTATGGTATGAGAATCACTTAAAACAGTAGGTGCAATAGCAATCCTGTTTTACCAATAAATGTGAAAAGAAGGCCAACAACAGTTAAGCTCCTTTATAAAACCAAAGAGCAGAAATAATAGCAGCCTCTGCAAAAAAATTAGGCACACATCTTCATCTGGAACCAAAAGATATGCAAATCCCATGTGGATGTAAGAATTTGGCTGAGTTTTAGCTAAGGATGTGTAATAGAGGTCAGCAGTTTGAAGACAAGGTTGTTTAAGATGAATATAGAATTAATATTTCTACTATTTCTTACTTAAACAAAAACAATTTCCCTCTGTTCAGCATAAAACTTCTGTTCATCCTGCAGGAAAAGTTTTGGTACTTGCAGGAAAAGCAAACATAAGTGTCAAAGAATTCCTAAGGAAATACTGTTTACATACAGCAGTACAGTGTCAGATCATTCACCTGGGATGTACGAGGGCTGGGCTTTAGTTCTGCATGTGTTTATGCAGAACACAGAAAAGGCAACCCTGCCTCCTGCAAGGGAATATCTGGGCTATTAGATGAGAGAATCATTCTCATTCTTTTTCTCAGTGTCAGAAAATCTTTACTGAAAAAAGCAAAAAGAAGAAAAAAAAAAACAACAGAAAGGACGGAGCATTTCACTCTGAACCAGCTCAGGCAGCTAAAAATGTTTTTTTTTTTTTTCTTCTCTGAGGTTTAAGTTCAGATTTGCTTTCTGTCTGATTCAAAGTAGGCATCTGACTTAAGCTTTCCATCTTTTGACCGAAATGTGAAACTTCCTCCAGAGTGCTGGTTACTCTAATTCCTTCCAAGTATAACTATTCCATCTTCTTGGTCTGTATCCTCCAATTTAGTGAGCCAGAGGGTCAAAAGCACCTTTTGACTTAGAGACTGGAAACCCCTGGAGCGCAACATATGGATTTGGGTTTCTGTGCTACCGAATGTTTAAGTATGAAGGTGCAGTGCAACAGCATCGCAGGGTGAATTGGGAGTGCTGCCCTACCCATAGGCCTGGTGTTCAAGTACCCTCCTCCGAGGTCAGATGGTTTTAGCTCCCCCAGCAGAGGACAGAAGTCTCCAGGTGCTACATCTTTCCTGAGAGCTCTAAGCGCTGGCACAGTGTGTAAAAGGGATTGACACACTTCCTATTACCTGCGACTTTCTCCAGCTGAAAACTATTCAGTCAGGTTGATCAGAAGTCAGGAACCCTTTTTTTGGCTGCCAAACCCACATTTTTCAATGAGTTTCCTCATTTTTCTGAGTTTCGTTGTTTTTCAGTGAGTTTACAGAAATATCCCTCAGAATAGAGATAGCCTTGACCTTTCAGTCTCTCATATTCCAAAGAGCCTCTGAAGTAGATCAGATGGGGACCTCTACTCCAGGGGAATGAACTATAGTTGCCATATTACGTCTTGCAAAAAGAAAGATCATTTAGGTGAGAGGAGCTTTTGTGTTTTTAGGGGTCAAACCACAATGCAGTAGCCAGAGAGCACAGAGGCTAAACTAAGCCACTTTCTACACCTGTGCTGAGCTTCTGGCTCACTCCTGAAGTGCCCTGTGGGCTCTACAGGCTATGGTCAATGTAAATGTGTTCCACTTCAAGATAAGGACAAGGAGAAGAGTGATGCCATGTAATGTTTTCATAGAGTTGTTTCAATATACAAAAATAAAATATATTTTAAAATGGCAAATTAAATGGGATACAACAAAGACCGATGTGGTTTTCTCCTAAAGATAGAGAAACGTGAGAGCAAAGTCTCAGTAAGCTGGAATGGATTCTTATTTAACACAGCTGCTTAAACAGCTAAGTTTGTTGAATGTGGCACTAACAAAGTTTTCATATTATGATATGGAAAAAACAGCTCTAAATTGGCTTATTTTATATGAGGAACATTTTTGCTTAGGTAGATATAAGAGTTTAATTTCTTGTTTTGGGGTAGAAATACAGCAAAATCTTAGTCAAAAAATGTACGGTTGCAACTAATGACTTACTCTTTCAATCTGAGGACTTAAACTGCAAAGATGTAAGCAGTGGCCATGGTTCTCACTACCATCAAACATCAATTTAAAATGGTCCCATTAACAACTAGGATGTCCAGTTGGAAGTGTTTACAAGATTGGACCTTAAAACAGAAACTGTAATCAGTAGGCTATGTACTCTTGGCTGAACATCTGTAAATATTCTTTAATGACACCAAAAATACAACAAAATTGACTAATGTGAGAGCTGTTCAGCTTAAATCAAGTGCATTCATTATTTTATTCAGAGATCAATGCTCTACTAATGCAAAACTTCATGTAAATCAGGCATTACATACAGATTTTTTTTCCCCATTAAATCATAAAGGAGCAATGCAGCAAAGCAAGAATTTTCCTACTTTTAGTAGTGATGCATCTCTCCATAAATAGGGACTTGGTCTGGATTATATTTGTAAATTATGCTAAAGCAAGGAGAGCTTAGAGTACTATATTATACCCTGATAATTTCTTATGCACAGATTTTGAATGGGGCTGTGTTGACATAAGGAGTAAGAGACTTAGGAAATCATCACTAAGAGGAGGCCTCTGTGTTTCCTTCTGGTTTAACCATCTAGAAACATTGACCAAGAACACATTATGAACCTAGGGGGTGACTCATACCTGTGACTTTCTTGCTTGGAGAGCGAATACCAGAACCCCGGAGCCCAACTCTTACAGGTCAATACCAGATGTGCAGGGAGCCATGAAGGACCATGAATGTACCTGGGTCCCACTTTCCTCGTGCTCAGACTCAGACCCAAATTGCAGTGCCTGGGATTGCCAGATCCATTGCCTTCTTTCAAATCCTCACATCATCCCATGTAACTATTTTACAGCCATATTGTCCTGTCTCAGAAAACTCGGGCACCAGCTCATGTTTGAGGCCATTAGTGCCTTGTCTGCTGTTAATGGGGATATTAGCCTTTGGTCTGAATAATTAGCAAAAGATCATTTCCTTTCTAGTTTTGTGCTGATTATGTAACTGAAGCCTATGTGTAACTGAAACCATCAAGCCTTTCTATAATTAAAGCATAAAGTGATTTTTTTCTGTGCTTTTCAAATATAGTATGAATTTGAAACCACTACATAAGAAGAATCTTCTGCATCTCATATGGTGTGCAACTCAGGCTGTTATAATAGCAAAGCAACATTATTGCCTTTTTTATTTTGCAAATAGCCTATTTTTTCCTTCTGTTACTTATAATTGCTTCTAATACTTATTATAGAAAGATCCAATAAAGGAGAATCTCTTTGTAATTACTCAAACAGCAGACTAATTTTCTAATTAACAACAAAAAGTCATGATATCATAATTGCTCCATTTCCATAGCACATAAGTTACACACAAAAAGAAGTCCTGATGATATAATTGTTCCACATATATTTTATAGCGCCATGAATGAATTTTTCTTCCATTCTCAATTAAAAAAAGAGTTCTATATAATTAGAAGTTATTTCCTTCTTCCCTTTTCATATTCATGTAATTTGAAAACAGAAAAGAAAATATATTTGAAAGCAGAATAGAATAAAAAATACACTCTTCTTACATTCTTGTGCTTATACAGAGCAAAATATATCTCAAGTTGGAAACTCTTCAAATAAAACACTCAAGTTATTAAAAAATAATCAAGAACCTAATGTACTTAAGGGTGCTTTATTTTTATGACATTTTACCAGTTTTTTTAATTAAACTGGAAATTTTAACGAGAAGTGTGGTTTTGTTATATATGTTATTTACATACAAGAACACACACAAATATACATTCACATACAAGCAGAAGCACACAAAGTTTAACTAGTAACATGGAAAACAGAAAAATATATTGTTTTCTAGGTAATTTTTCATATATTTGCAGTTTTAAATTTCTTAAAAATACAAAATATATTTATGATGTTAAAACTACAGTCTTTTCATTTTTGCCTAATGTCTCCCAGGGGAATTACATCTATTTTCCTGAAGACTAAGAATTGCATGTTGTATTCTAAAGGAGACACAAATGAACTTTCATTACTAAGCTCAAGTTTTGCATAATTTCCCAGATACATAAGTCCTAAAGGGCAGCTGTTTTCCTAGAGAAAATGTCTCATATGGACAATCTGGGTGCAGACCACAGCACTGGTTATTTTAAAAACACTGCAAATAGTATGCCTGGATTGAGCCTCTACATAACGCCTGTTAGCTGGATGAATGCAGCCTTTGCTACCTGTTTTATTGCTGTGAGGGCGCAGCTGGTGCTCCCTCAGGGCGGGCTCTCAGGCTGGGCAGGAATGCAGGATGCACCCATGGCCCTGTCCTGCATCTCCCTCCTGCTGCTGGGCAGGAGGTAAGGGAGCACCAGCGCTGGCTGCAGCCCCACTGCACAAGGCAGCGCTTTGCTGCCCCAGCCCCAGCCCGGAAAGGCAGCCAAGGGACCCTTGCTCACCCCAACTGGCTTGGGCTCTCGAGAGATCTACCAGGACTGGGGAATATGAGGGTGGTGGAAGGAGGGAAGAGAAGGCACCGTGTTGACTGCCCTGGCAAGTTATTTTGTCCTCACCTTTGAGGCAACAGGATTCGGTCTTGCTTACACAGCTGAAAAGCCTTAAACGGACTCCAGCTCCATTTTTGTTAACATAGGCTTCTCACCGGAGCTGGATTTGAGGCAGCTGGGGTAAATCCTTTGATGCTCAGTATCAATGATTTTCAAGCAGAAACAATTTATATTTTTACAGGGAAGAGGAAACTATAGAGCCTTTCTTTAGCAAGACTCACTTCCGAACAATAGCCCTAAGGTGTGGCATGCTAGCTTTCAAGAAGCTGTGCTGGAACAGAAAAGCAATAGTTTTTTCACTTCCAGTACAAAACACTATGAGGTATTTGGTCAGCTTCTCCCCTCATGCAAAGTTCAACAGAGAAACTGCAGATTTAATCGTTTTGTTCCACCTCCACGCAAGGATCATGTGTTTCACTAGCTCCAAATTTCCTTTGCCCTCAACCTGGAGCCCCATTTACATCCCAAGTGAACAACAGAGGTGTTCAGGAAGCCTTTGGGAAGTTGCACTGAATGAGGTGAAGCTTGAGTCTTACCATCTGCAGCCTGCTTTATTCTATAGTCACCCACCATGGAGTTTGTAAAGTACAAAACCAGATCCTATGGTAGCTTACAGGATTTTTTCTTCCTTAAATGTTTCATAGTCAACTTCATCACACATTGTTTCTACTGCTCCTTCATCCTTGCTCTCTTCCCCTGCTCCAGCGTGGGGTCCCACCCACAGGAGACAATCCTCCATGAACTTCTCCAATGTGGGTCCTTCCCACAGGCTGCAGTTCTTCATGAACTGCTCCAGTGTGGGTCCCCCACAGGGTCACATGTCCTGCCAGGACCCCGCTCCAGCGTGGACTTCCCACGGGGCCACAGCCTCCTTCAGGCATCCACCTGCTCCAGCTGCAGGTGGATATCTGCTCCACCATGGACCTCCATGGGCTGCAGGGGACAGCCTGCCTCACCATGGTCTTCACCACAGGCTGCAGGAGAATCTCTGCCTCGGTGCCTGGAGCACCTCCTCCCTCTCCTTCTTTACTGACCTTGGTGTCTGCAGAGTTGTTCCTCTCACATATTCTTACTCCTCTCTGCAGCTGCTGTTGCGCAACAGTTTTTCCCCTTCTTAAATACGTTATCACAGAGTTGCTACCACCATTGCTGATTGGCCTGGCCTGGGCCAGTGGCGGGTCTGTCTTGGAGCCGGCTGGCATTGGTTCTATTGGACATAGGGGAAGCTTCTAGGAGCTTCTCACAGAAACCACTCCTGTAGCCCCCCCTGCTACCAAAACCTTGCCATGCAAACCCAACACAGGGATGCTTCTAAATAAAAGAGTACTGGACAACTGAGGACTGTCTGGTGCCACAATATATATATGTGGTGTGCAGATGCAGATGCAGATAGAGATGCACAAGCTGGAGCACAGCGATTCAGACAGACACTGCGATGGTGACTCTAAGTCACAGCCCCTTTGACTTGTGGCACTCCTTGAAAAGGTGCAACTCACTCCACTCTGCCCCTCTTGTGGCTGGTCCTCCACCCATCTTGAAACATAACAGAGGGAAGCCCAGTGCATTTGACTACAAGTTTTGCTCTTCAGCTGCACTTGTTCTGCAGGGTTAGCACCCAGAAGGCAAGATCTGGGTGCAGATCTGATGGAAGAGCACAACTCTTCTATGACGTTGTCTCTATTTAGCTAGATATGGCCATAGTCATGACTCTGGCTTTCTATCTTGGGCGTGTCAGAACTCCACGTTGCTAATTTATGAATGAACCCTTTCAGCGTCACCATGCTGAACTTCTGCATGGTAACACTGCAGCTCCTCTTCAGCCTGCTGCATCTGTTTGGGTCCAGCATGAGTTAGTCATGTGAGCTTTGCTGATGTGAACATGCTGATCTAATATGCCTGCATACAGAAATTCTTTGGTCTGCTTTTACTTGGAGGTAAGTCTCACTTCATCCCACCTGTTTAGTTCCTCCCTCAATGACAGTAAACATTTCTGTGCATAGCAAGTGTGTGTTAGATTAAGAATCACCACTGAACCGTCACCCCTCACTAATTCTCTACTTGTCTTTAGTCAAATACTATTTTTACTAACAGCCTCAGAAATTTAGAAAATTATGCTTTAAGTGAAAATGTCCACTCCAGGAAAGCAGACATCGAGTCAGCAATCCAACCTCCTGCCCAGCAGTGGCTGTATGACTAAAACTGCCTGCATCTCATTCGCTGAGCAGGCAGGGACCTTGCTCAAACAGAAGCCAGGGACAGCTGTTGTGCTGGTTACTTCTACGTGAGGCTTCTCTGTGCCCTTTCTCCCACCAGAAATCTCATTTGTGTCTCCTTAACACCTCAGTACACAGACCAGTCTATGCTTGGAAGATCCTGAGGAATTTATTTTGGGAAAGGAATAAACGTTTTTCTGCCTTACCTGTATACCCACAAAGCAGTGCCTGATCTTGCGTGGTGGGAGAACAAGCTTATCCCCGACTTGATAGAGAAATGAGAGCAAAAGAAAGACATTTTGTCCAGAATCGTAAAAGAAGGCAGCAGCAAAGCAGGATGTAAAATTTAGATCTCCCAATTTCAATTAGCAGCCAGACCATCCTCTGGGACTACTGAAAGTGCACACGTTGTTCTTCATTACATCTACCTACAGCAAGAAACCATTTCCCATCATTTCTTCCTTGCAGAAAATATAACTTGGTAAAGGACAATAGTTATTTTAATTTTGGTTGGAAGTATGGCAGATCTCAGAGCAGCATCTCTTTTTACCAGCTATAAGATCAATCATGAAAGTGAGTGTTTCCTTCTTAATATGCTATCAACGTGGGTGTTGAAGAAGCCTTTGTGTTACTCTCTCTTCCTGCCTGAAATTGCCAAAAAAGATGGCCATTGTACATCTATGCTGGATTGGGCTGGTATGAAAATTGAATGCATGAAATTAAAGCTAGAACAGGGCTTCTCAGAAATTTTGAGAGGAAAAAAAAGGGCAAGAAACAGCCTGCAAGGTTCACATAACATTTCTGTATTGCTCCTCAAAGGGTCATTGCAGGAACATTTTCAGGAACATCATTTGTGCAATGTTGTTGTTGCTATCTGTAAGGAAGCCACCATAAGAAAGTATGATATTGCTGGCAATGCTTTTCATTTGTAATATTAATTACCTCCAGTCCTGTTTGACAGTTTGGTTCCTGCACTCTATCTGCATGGAAGGAAAATAATTAGGAAAGCGATAATTAAGTTGTTAAGTTTAAATACAATTCCCTTGGCTCAGTCATTCTGCCCTTGAACACCTAGGCTTCCTGCAACAGAATAGGAGATTTGTTTTAACATTTAAAATTTTGTGCCATTATTTCACCTATTTGCACTTAGCAGTAAGTGTTGTTTTTGTTCCCATTTGAAAACCAATAGCAAGGGTGAGAGGTAGGGGCTTGCCTACATGAGCCAAGGAAAAGTTTTACACCAGAGGAACAGAGTTTAAGGTCCTGCACGGACTGGTGAACAGGGATTGTTCTGATTTGCACTGTATGCCTGAAAAATCCTGTGCACATGATGCTTGTGTGGTTTGTGGTTTATTGAAACCCCACCATTTAACTATGGACAGTGAGTTTATTCTTATGTACCCAAGAAAGTCAAAGTGTTTATTGCAGCAGTACTCCTTCCAGTGTGGCTGAATTTGAAGCATTACACATGCTGATTCTTTATTTGTTCTGTTGCTCCTGGGAAGATTTTCTTTTTTTCTTTTTTCTCCCCAGCACTGACTTTATCAGCATAACAAGAAGGATATCTGCATTGCTTAGTCCCGGATCCTCACCTCAGGTTTTGGTCTGGCAAGCCTAACATCCTACCAGCGTTCTGTCCACATTTAGAGAAAGTAATGCATTTCAGAGAAGAGAGAAAAACTAACATCTCAGAGGAAATGTGTAGGTTGCTCAGTGCCTAGCTACGTGAGCGTTTGCCCTCCTCTCCCAAGGAAAGTCAACCAGGTGAGATTAAACCACTGGTGGCTGAACGTTATGGCACTGGTCTCCAGCCTTTCTCTCCCAGTAAAACACAACACAGGGGTCTGTGTTGTGTCTTTTTGACTTTGCCCTAGAAGGGATGCAGATGTGCCAATAAAGCTGAGCTGCAGTTTATGAAGCTCCTCTCAGATGTGAATTTATTTCTGACTTTCTGTACGGCTTGCTGTTACTTCATTTAACCTGCTGTGGTGGGTTGACCAAGCCAGCAGCTAGGCACCCACACAGCCACTTGCTCACTGTCCCTCTGGTAAGATGGGAGAGGGAATCAGAACAGAAAAATCAGGATGGATTGAGACAAAGAGAGTTTAATAAGTGAAGTAAAGCAAAGCTATGTGTGCAAGGAAAGCAAAATAAGGAATTTATTCACTGTTTCCCCTTGGCAGGCAGATGTCCAGCCACTTCCTGGGAAGCAGGGCCTCAGCATGCACAATAGTTACTTGGGAAAACAAATGCCATAACCATGAATGTCCCCCCTTCTTCCTTATTTTCCCCAAGTTTTTATTGCTGAACAAAAGGCCATTTGGTATGAAGTATACCTTTGGTCAGTTTGGGTCAGCTGTCCTGGCTGTGTCCCCTCCCAGCTTCTCGTGTACCCCCAGCCTACTTGCTGTATGGGTTGAGTGAGGAGAATATAAACCACAAAAAAAAGAAAACCTCTATGCTGTGCAAGCACTGCTCATAAACTGCCAAGACACTGGTATGTAAACAACACTGGTTTAGTCACAAATCCAATCCATATGGGCTGCTATGAAGAAAATTAACTCCACCCCAGCCAGAGCCAGTACACCTGCCCACAAGCTCATCAAGGAGGACGGTTCTCTTCTGATCATAGGATCTCTAAGAGTTTAAAGCCATGAGTCAAGGAAAAAATGGTGCAGGCCATGGGATGTTAACTTTCTGAACAGTCAACGATTTCAGGAATAAACTTGCTCTTAGACGTGGTTCAAATGGCCATATAGCTATATCCAGAGGAATCATATTGGATATAAGCAGAATTCAAATTGAAAAAGTTCTATGCCAAGAGTAAAAGGCTTGGAAACAATTCAAATATTCAGCTATAGATTGCTTTCAATTTAGTTTCTGCATGCATTGAAGGAGTGTTCTTTTTTTTCCTATCAAAATCTCCCAAAGGAACTCAAATGTACCCTATTAGCCAATTAGGTATGTGTGCTCAGGAACAGAAAAAATTGGATACTTCTGTTTCCATGAACGTAGTAATTTAAATACACAGAAGGATTGAATCACATTGAATGCTTGGGATTTTTTCTTTTTCTTGACAAGGTTAAGAGTTATGAAAAGAAAGCTACTGCTGCTCAGAAAGTAATATCTAAAATATGAACTATTCCAAAACTTTAAAAGAAACAGTTGTTTAAAAAAACCCCCAAGAAAACTGTTGAAAAATAGGTTGGTGGGGTTTTTTTCCAAATGTCTCCAAAATTTATCTTCATTTTATTGCAATTTACTCTGATACCTGCTTTGAAACGCTTTTTGTGACTAGTCCAGTCTATTGCATAGGGCAGGAGTGGTCATACAGTGGCTCCTGAGCTGCGTGCATTTTATCACCCATTCAGGTCTCTCCCATGCTGCATGTACGTCATGTAACAGGCTCTCCAGGTCAGTTTGAATCCATGCTTGTGAAATGAAATGATTTTACATGGACTGCTATGTCTGCTTTGTGGAGGTTCAGCTCCAAAACCTGCCCCTTTGTGTACTGCAGTGGAGACATGGGATGCCTGAAGAGTTACCACATCTCATCTATGAGTAACTTCTGTCCAAGCAGTGTGATACCTTATGATTTTTAGCCATAGGAAGGTTTGTAACATCAAGGAGTTCAGGCAACCCAGGAAAAAAAAGGGTAATTATATGCCACTATTCTTTTGCTTAAAATAAAATCCCTGAATACGCTGAGGGAAACTAAGGGTAAGCATCTGAGATTCCATTTACATCCTCACCTTCTCAACCATGATGTTAGAAGGTTATGTAGTTTCAGCGGTGAAGGAAAAAAAAATTAAGGGATTTGTGTTGGGGAAAAACAGCTATTGAGCCTAAAAAGTCTTTGTTCCTTTCTAAGGGAAGTATTTTGCAGGAAAATCTCTGGCATCCATGGGAGAGATTGTGAGAGTTGTGTCTATTTACCACCTCCAACTAATGTACACACACATATATATTGATATATATGCTTGTACACACAAACACACAGAGGCACACGTACATGCACACAGTCACTTCAGCCTCCTATCTTTCCTAAATATAATAAATAAATCCGACAACAAGGCAGTAAATGCTGGTATGGGAGAAATCTGTATTATTCCTCACACCCTCTTACAGAACATACAGTTTCTATCCAAGCACTCTGGAATCATAATAAATAAATTCAAGGTCTTTTCAAATCTTCAAGTTCAATATGATAAAGGACACATTCAGAATAGGGCAATAGATATAAACATCCAGATCCATTCCAACATCCAGTCTCCTAACTCTCTGATTCTATTGAGACATTCAAGGCTTATGGAGGAATTAGGAGCTTAAATTCTTTACTGAATCTGAACCAAAGACATTTGAGACCATTTTTAGGGCAACAAGAAGAATAAGTTTTTTTAGTGGAAGTTCAATGGGTTCACTTAAAGACTTTATAGGAAACAATTGTCCCATTGTCCAGATTTGTGCTTGTTTTATAGCTGTAGGCTGAGGCAACTCATGTACCCTTTATCATCTTCTACAAAATTTGAACTCACATTCCCAAGGGAAATGTTTTTTCTCTATCTGTGACCGCAAAAATAAAAAAGTGCTTATTTGTAATGTCTCTCTCAGATAAAAAAACAGAAATGTGTTTGGGGAGTTCCATTCCTTACAGATGATCAGGGCAGATACTCAGATATTTCTGGTAGGTAGTGAACAGACCATTGTACAATCTGAGCTCTAAGGGGTTTAGTCTACTTTTTTTTTTTCCTTCCCAATAATAGTTTAACATTCATCCAAGTTCTAAGACAAATTTAATTACCAGTGACATGAGCCTGGTGAAATACTGTTGAGGCCAGCATAACAGGTCTGCTGTTATCCTGTCAAGGCCAATTAGGTAAAAAGTCTTTTTTTTTTTTTTCTTTGTCAATTCCCAAAAGAGAAAAAGAAAACTTAACTTCATTTGACAAGTGCTGGTAACTACTGGGAATCACTGAACAGAGATTTGCAATAGTAGTTAAGCTGGAAAAAATCAGGAAATGAGATTTGGTATGTTTCACAAGGCAGGTTGTAGTTTACCTGTATGTGTGTGTGGTGGGAATAGGAGGAGCTATAAACCGTCTCTCAGGATTGGTAAATAAGGCAGACTGTAGTGAGTTGCAAAGGATGTTTTTACAGACACACCAGAGATACTGATCCTCAAATGAGAAAAAAGTACATTAAGGAAAATATAAAATAACTTCTCACATTATCTACATCATTGGGGCACACGAATCAAACACCATGCATGCTTGCATCATACTTTGAACTGCATGGCTGTTTGAAGGGGAAAGGAACTTTTTTTTATTGGTCCATGTTAATATTACTTCTGTCACAACTATAATGTAGGGAAGCTGCTCACAGAAGTGTGTAGGCACAGGCTGGAAGAGGTCTTAGGCAAACCTGTGATTTCCTCCCCACTTCAGTCAGTAGAGCTTTAGGAAAGGTAAATACTGCACTCAGTCCAGACCACCAAAAGTTATCTCTCTCTTCACCTACAGACAACTGAAGATGTGTCATGCCTCTGAAATAAATACATTGCAACTGCTATAGCAGGTGTGTCAGCACCCACAGCCAGTGAGCAACGGGTACAGTCTGACCTGATCTGCTGCTAATTAGTAATCCCTTTTACTCATTTTACATGGTATCTGAGGGACAGAATAGCATAATTCAATGAAATAGATAGATAGAATCAAGTATTCCATATGACTGACATTACATTACTGAAATGCTTAGAGGGTCTGGTATTTCTCCCATGGAAGCCAGATAAAGTTTTCCATTGTTATTAAGGGCGGCAATGAATACAAACGCAGCATCATGAACCTCGACTATAGAATTCAAAATGCTTACTAGGGGATATGTAGTTAACGTATCACCTACGTGAAACTCATATTGTGCAATGATTGTCATTTGAGGGACAGAGAAACCTAAGTTCAACTTCTATTCAAGTAAGCAACAGAAAACCATCTCATACAGGGGACTGTACTTTGCTAGCAATGTTAGCATAGTAACATGAGAAACTAAAAAAGGACCCATGAAGAATTGGATTACTGCATATAGGCTGGCTTCTGTCAGCAGAGCTAGAAAATGAAGTGTGTAAACAGGTGCATTGTCAATAACACAAACACTGCAGGATATCGATAACAGATACAGGGATTAGCACGGATGCCACAGCTAAAAACCTCCTCAACTCTGCGAAAAAATAAAACAAAAAACCCCATGATGTTATGCCTTCTAAAAGGTATGTTGAGAAAAAGCCCAGATTAGATGAGAGGGTTATTCACTCCAGCCTGAGCACTGCTGAGGACCTACACCTCTGTTTCTTGCGAGCCAACAATTCGTGCTGCTCTGTGAGACTCAAAGTCTCATGGTAGCCTTGGCCTGAGGCTGAGAATGTGGTACTCCCTCTCCTCTCCCCACGTCTGATTTATGCTGTGACATAACTTAGCCTTTTGGCACCTCCTTCTTGCCCCTCTGGGCTGTGACACAGGACTGCTTGCCTCTAAAACACATTCTGAACATTGGGTTTTAGTTCCTGAAGAGGAGAAAAGCTGTAGAAGAAACAGTAGAAAAAACTTTCAAAAGCCCTTAAGAAAGTTAGAGTCAATGACTTTCAACGAAGTTTAAGCTCCTAAATGATGTAATATCCTTTTGAAAGGAACAGTCTTATGCCTATCAACTCACTAGGAGTATTTTAACATCTGCATATTACCAGTCAAAGTATTTCTGCTCAAGTGGGACCAAAAAATTCAGATCATTCCAGCTGCTGTGTGTTTGCAATTATTTATCTCTTTGGCTGATATTAAACGGATAGCTACAATGAGGAGCTAACTTCAAAATCCATTTGCACAAATTTTACATGAATTAATTAAAAGATATATACCCTTGCACTCCCCAATTAATGGGGATATTGAAGATTACACCTACTGAGGAAAGCAAGAAAAAATAGTCACTGTCTCTATAACATCATGACTGACTAAGCTTTTAAATATGTATTAAATACTGTATTCCTCATTATCTGTGGAATGCAAGTTCTGTTGTCCTTTATTAAATGTAACATTTTACACAATTGAAAGGACTAAATTATTTGATAAAAGCAGCGGATCATGCCTCAGGCTTTGCAATAAATTTACTTAGCTAAAGGTTTCTACATAGCTTGATTTATTGCAATGTAAAATAGTGTGTAAACTCATCAAATTTTGTTTATTTACACATTTATTTTTTCTTTACCTCCCTCATTATCTGTAGACCTGGTAGATTAACTTAAGAGTTATTGGCTGACATGTAATTAATATTTTCTACCTTGGGAAAATTATTTAAGACAAATAAAAGCCTTTTAATCACTGTGGGTTTCCCTTTTTGCTTCTAGCAGTATGCACATAAAATACAATCTTCTACATTCACCATGCCCAGGTTAATTAAAAAAATAGTTTATCTAGTTCAGTGACATTTCAAATAACCTTCTCTTTAGACAAATGACACCCCGAAGACTGTTTATGCTTACAATATATAGATATGTACTATGATGGACTGTACTCTTTAGAATGATCATGAACACCAGATCTAAAGTTAAAGCAGGCTGGGAGGTACCAAGAGGACAGAGAATCCCCAGATCCTTTTCTGCCCTCTCAAAGCCAACTGAAAACAGCTTTATGTCAGTATGAACTACAAGTGGAAATTTACTTTTGCTTGCAGACACTTTTTTTTCTTGATTCCTTCCTATGTCATCTATTTTGCTAACAAATGTAATTTTATATGCCAATAGTGTCAGTTATATCTGTGAACTGCTTTTGGAGAAGGCATTTGATTTTCCCTGCATCATGGAGGAAACATTCTTGTAAAGCACAGCTACATGTTTGGATAATTGATAATCTACAAGGAGAGATTGTCTAAGAAAAAGCTAAGAGAAAAGGGTGAAGAGGTGGGGTAAAAACCCTTTTCTCCCTCAGCTGTAAGGCATCTTATGGTAAGAATCAAGTGGCTGGTGTTCCCTTGGTGGCTACAGCTAAAGACACAGGAACACCTGTGCTGCACTGATGCAGCGAGGAAGAGCTCACCATGGCAAAATCCAGTTTTATGAGGCCTGAGTGTATAACACCTCCCCTAATGCCTCTCACATTCAGATTTCCATGGGAAGCAAACCTCCAGGCTGGAGGAGACCTACAACAGGTCCCCCAGCTGGGCAATGAGTGACCAGGGCTGCAGGATACTAAGCTGACTGCAATGCTACTGTCATGAAAAACACAACAGAGACAGTACTATCATTTTAAATGTTCAAAATTACTTCCCTTATTTTTCCTATTTTTAATGCTGGCCATTTTTCTTCCTCTAGCTGAAAGTCACAGAATCACAGAATCACAGAATCGCAGAATGGTAGGGGTTGGAAGGGACCTCTGGAGATCATCTTGTCCAACCCCCCTGCTTGAGCAGGTACACCTAGAGTAGGGTGCACAGGACTGCGTCCAGGTGGGTTTTGAGTATTTCCAGAGAAGGAGGCTCCACAACCTCTCTGGGCAGCCTGTTCCAATGCTCTGTCACCCTCACAGTAAAGAAGTTTTTTCTCATATTCAGGTGGAACTGCCTGTGTTCCAATTTGTGCCCATTGCCCCTCATCCTGTCATTGGGCACCACTGAGAAGAGTCTGACCCCATCCTCTTGACACCCACCCTTCAGATATTTGTAAGCAGTAACAAGGTCCCCCCTCAGTCTTCTCTTCTCTGGGCTGAACAAACCCACGTCTCTCAGCCTTTCCTCATAAAAGAGATGCTCCAGTCCCCTGATCATCTTCATAGCTCTCCGCTGGACTTGCTCCAGCAGTTCCCTGTCTTTCTTGAACTGGGGAGCCCAGAACTGGACACAGTACTCCAGATGTGGCCTCACTAGGGCCCAGTAGAGGGAGAGAATAACCTCCCTCGACCTGCTGGTCACACTCTTTTTGATGCACACCAGGATCCCGTTGGCCTTCTTGGCCACAAGGGCACAGTGCTGGCTCATGGTCAGCTTTCTGTCTACCAGCACTCCCAGGTCCTTCTCAGCAGAGCTACTTCCCAGCAGGTCAACCCTCAACCTGTACTGGTGCATGGGGTTGTTCCTCCCCAGGTGCAGGACCTTACACGTACTCTTGTTGAATTTCATTCTGCTCCCCTGGGGCCAAGTTTTCCAGCCTGTCCATATCTCGCTGGATGGAACCCATCCTTCTGGCATATCAGCCACTCCTCCCAGTTTGGTATCGTCAGCAAGCTTGCTGAGGGTACACTCTATCCCTTCGTTCAGGTCATTGATGAATATGTTGAACAGGACTGGACCAGTACAGACCCCTGGGGATCACCGCTAGTTACAGGGCTCCAACCAGACTCTGCGCTGTTGATCACAACCCTCTGAGCTCCGCCGTTCAGCCAGTTCTCAATCCACCTTGCTGCCCACTCACCTAACCCACACTTCCTAAGCTTACCTATGAGGATGTTATGGGAGACAGTGTCAAAAGCCTTGCTGAAGTCGAGGTAAACAACATCCACTGCTCTCCCTTCATCTTCCCAGCCAGTCATGCCATCATAGAAGGCTATCAGGTTGGTCAAGCATGATTTCCCCTTGGTGAATCCGTGTTGACTACTTCTGATAACCTTCTTTGCCTCTGCATGCCTGGAGATGACCTCCAGAATGAACTGTTCCATCACCTTTCCGGGGATGGAGGTGAGGCTGACTGGTCTATAGTTTCCTGGGTCCCCCTTCTTACCCTTTTTGAAGATTGGAGTGGCGTTGACTTTTCTCCAGTCCTCGGGCACTCCTTCTGTCCTCCATGACCTTTCAAAGATGATGGAGAGTGGCTTAGCAACAGCATCTGCCAGCTCCCTCAGCACTCATGGGTGCATCCCATCGGGGCCCATGGATTTGTGAGGATCCAGTTTGCCTAGATGATGTCTAGATGATCTCTAACCCAGTCAGTCAATGGAGGCAATAGACTTAAGGAAAATACTTATAAGGGATGTCCGCAAGAGATGACTGAAGAGAAGGAGGATGGCCTATATGCTTGCAAATAGAGAATGGAGAATAAGAGACAACAAAAGAAGAAAATAAAATCAAGCTGAAGAGAAACAATAGAGTGCCAGAAACCTTTGGAGTATTGCAATGACCCGCTCTGCCAAGACGCCTGCAACTTTAGGCTTCTGAAACCCAAAGAAAATGACTACTCTGCTACTAATGGAAGGCACCAACCACGGTTTAGAGAGGTGAATCTGCCAGACCCTGTGAAGAAAGTGTTATTTCGCCAGTACTGAAAATTTCTACATTTGTCAAATATCACCAGTTCAGCTACTGCTCTCCATCTAATTTTTCACTCCCAGCGAAGCCACCGAGATAGTAGTAACAGCGGCTCCATTATGTATGAAACCCCATTGCTAAGTGAAAGAGGCTGCCATGAACTTGTGTTTTGGTGTTGTAATCCCAACAGATATGGAATCATTTCTTTTAAGGCTGCATCCCCGATCTTCAGGGCCATCAGTGGTTTAAGTTGTCAATGGCTTAAGCCAAACTGCACCACTGATTTCATATCAACACACAGTGCAGAAAAAATACGTCTATCGACTTGGACCAAACAGCTGACAAACACATGGAAAAGTAATGAAGAGCTGAAGAAAAAACCTGTCATAAATAGATTCAGACCAGGTAGGAATTTCAGAAGAACAGGTATAATTGGGAATGTAGTCAATCTTCCATCTATAATAAACTTTCTGCACACTTAGGCAAAAGTTTCCTGTTATAAACATGTCAAAGGGTAGAGACTGAAAAAAAGGAAAAATACAGAAAAATTCCCAGGCAAAACCCCAGCCAGTACAGAAAGGAAAGAAAGTCTCCACTGTAACAGATCTTCAACCGATTTAGATCATTATGGATCTAGAAATATCCAGTGAAATTTTGCTGTGTTGTACCAGGCAAAGATTAAGATTTTGAAGTACATCAGTGAAAACAAACTAAGACATTTTTAGGTACAATGTAGACAGGTACTATATAAAAAAAAAGGATCTTTGAAATACACAGATGTACAGAGATTATAAAAATGTAGTAGAAAGGTGTTCGACTTTTAGTCAGATTCCTCAGTCACATCACCAACCAGAAAGACAAAAAACAAAGAAAATAGCAAATATGGAGAATTTTACATTGCCTTAGGATGTTTTCCTTTTTAAAGAAATTTTTCTGTTACTTACTCTGTTCAGCTGGGTTCAGTGAACGTGTTGATTTAATTGTACAGCCAGCTAAAAGAAATAACTTATTTCTCCATTTGTGAGCGTTGCTTGTTCTTATTTTTATTCTTCCATGATTTGCCTGCTGCTTTCACTTCAGTATTTGATCTTATGGCATGAAAGCAGCATTATCAGGGTTGATAGCAACATTCTGTCTCTCCCAGGTGGTTTACAGTCTCGTTACAATAACCTCATGATGCAACTTGATTAAATTATTGCTCCCCTTTGAGCTTTCAACTTCTTTTGTTTCTTTTTACATATCTGAGCTATAGGAGAGCAATGAGTGATTTCTGAAATGCCCCATTCTCTCACAGACACTGTTCTGCTGCTGATATTTTAACTAAACAAATCATCTTCTGATAGTTACATTTCCTTTTTTACAAATGAGAAGGTGAAAAGGTGGCTATAAATTTTCCTGCAAACTGAAACTCCTCAGAAATGGAAAAGGAGCTGTGCAGACTACACATTTAGTTGTATACAACTTTTCCACATATTGAACTGACTCCTCTGTAGCCAAACCAAAGGCTTCTATATTCAAGTGAAGGAGAGAGCAAGAGCCAACATGAAGTCCACTAGGGAACTCCTTGTTCAATTACCTTAAGATACTCTTAGATACCATAGAATCATAGAATCATAGAATCATTAAGGTTGGAAAAGACCTCTAAGATCATCAAGTCCAACCGTCAACTAACACCACCATGACTCCTAAACTAGGCCCTGGAGTGCCACGTCTACACCTTTTTTGAACACCTCCAGGGATGGTGACTCCACCACCTCTCTGGGCAGCCTGTTCCAATGCCTAACCACTCTTTCAGTAAAGAAATTTTTCCTGATATCCAATCTAAACCTCCCCTGACGCAACTTGAGGCCATTTCCTCTCGTCCTATCACTAGTTACTTGGGAAAAGAGTCCAACATCCACTTCACTACAACCTCCTTTCAGGTAGTTGTAGAGAGCTATAAGGTCTCCCCTCAGCCTCCTCTTCTCCAAACTAAACAGCCCCAGTTCCCTCAGCCGCTCCTCATAGGACTTGTTTTCTAGACTCCTCACCAGCCTCGTTGCCCTTCTCTGGACACGCTCCAGCACCTCAGTGTCCTTCTTGTACTGAGGGGCCCAAAACTGAACACAGTACTCGAGGTGCGGCCTCACCAGTGCCGAGTACAGGGGCACGATCACTTCCCTACTCCTGCTGGTCACACTATTCCTCATACAAGCCAGGATGCCTTTGGCTGCCTTGGCCACCTGGGCACACTGCCAGCTCATGTTCAGCCAGCTGTCGACCAGCACCCCCAGGTCCTTTTCTGCCAGGCAGCTTTCCAGCCACTCTTCCCCAAGCCTGTAGCATTGCACGGGGTTGTTGTGACCATGGTAATGAGAGCCTAAAATAGCTCTAAGCTAGATATATACATTGTAATGACTACCTACTATGCTACTAGTTTTCTAAATGTCTGTGGGAGGTGGTCTTGATGATAAATTATGGTGTATAGCTAGAGGCTACGAGAATGACTTAACTATTATTTTCTATTTTTAGTGTTACATGAATCTAAATAATACTAAATGATAACTTAATTTATGTACTGGATGTGATCCCTGCAAATAACATGTTCAGAGAAAGATGTTCATATCTTTTGTTCCTATGGCTGATCCAAGCTCTTTTCAGTATTGCGGCAGAGACTGTGTGACTATTTTTCAGTGAAGAGTAGCCCTCACAGTGTTATTGTTCATAAGAACATGACAGTGCTTTCTTTCCTTTGACATCCTTTCCACTTGCACTTACAACGGGGATATTTTTGCCTTGTCACTGTTTGGATGGAAGTGACAGAGGGACTTCTGTCTTTGAGCTCTCTTTTCCTCTTTTAATTCTTACTGAAGCTTGGATGTTAAGGAAAAATAGTTTCTTCAAGCACCGGTAACAGCTACATAAGAGCGTCTCATTCCACTAAAACCTGAAGAAAGATCAAAAGTGTGATTACTAATGAGATGTCGATGGAGTATTTTTCTATGATAAATCTTCCATGAAGGACAACTGTATCCCTTTAGGTCTTTTCCTTACTTTAACATATGCAACGATCACAGTTTAACAGGGAAAATGCTTATTGACATCTCACACTTTGGTCTTTATTCTTTTCAGACCCACTTGAAAGCTGTTTGTATTTTTCTTTTCCCCAGGAAGAACTAGCGCAGGAGATACAGGGCCAAGGTCACTCGATAGGGAATATCTGCTGAGTAGTTGTGTTAACAAACAAGAACTCATTTGAAAATTAGCTTATCTTCTTCTTTTCAAAACAAACAAATCAACAAAAAGAAAAAAGAAACCTGCTATGAAATGCTTTTGATGTGAGTCTGTCTATACTGCATAATTACTAACATTTCATTTAGGAGGTCACATTCATCAGTCTGCTTAAATCAACAGTGCCAACTGTGTCATGTAAAGCTGTGGGCAGCTGGTGCTGATGCCTGTACTCCAGCTGGTAGCCCAGGCAGCTCCTACCAGCCCCCTGTGCAAAACAGCTCAGCTCCAGGCTCAGCCTTGTGCTACACCCCGCTCCTCCTCCCAGCATCCGTCCCTTCTGCCCCTTCTGCTTCCTCAGGGCTACTGTGGATCCAGAGATCCCGTTTCATTTTCTGTCACAAACGAATGAGAGTTAGCAGGCAATTTGGAGAGTGTTCATAGGTGGACTAAAAGGGGGTTCCTGAATAAACAGAAACTTTACTTGCAAACAGTCAGATGTTATCTAAACAGAAAATATGCACCGAGTTCATTAAGTGGATGTGGATCTGCAAGGCTCCGAGTTCATTAAATGGATGTGAATCTGTTAGGCAATTCCAACTGGGATTTTGACTGAGATGTTTTTGGTCATATTCCACATTTAAGACAGGAGAAAAAATATATGTTTAAAGCCCTACTGTCAGAGAATCTTGATTAGAGTCTGATTGCTCAGCCAAGGCAATGTTTTCACTAGAAACTTTTGGCTGAAAAGTTAAAAAGAAGCAATCAGAACATCAGAACAAATGTGGGTAATAGGTAGTTACACGTTGTATATTTTTTTACCCAAGGTGTTGAGATGCAACTACAGCATCTATATTTTTACATATATTTATGCTTTTCTGCATAAATTTCTTTCTCTCTACAGAAATGAGTAAATCCGAAAAGGTAGTAACATTTGTTACTAAGGCAGATTTTGAATCCTTAATTCGTGCTGAAAATTCTCCTTGTTCTCCTAACATTTCCTTTGACTTCACCAGAAGTGAGTGACTTCACTTCTTCATAGAGTGAAGCACATGAATGAAGACACTTAGAAGAGGATCTAACTCCTCGGATGCACCCGACTTTCAATGATGTTGAAGAGAGCTTTTCCTCAGTAATGCTCAGGAGAGCTTTCAGGCTTTGTCTCAGTATTTTTGCTTTCCGGTTTGCTTCAAAAGAGATTTCTTCCTTTAATGCTGGTTCTCAGCGACGGGGAGACCATAGTGGCAGACCGTGTCTGCTGCAACGAGGGCAGAGAAACCAAGAGACCTTTCTTGAAGTTTAGCAGATTTGATTGCTCTCCTGAGTAATCATAATAAAGACTCACAATTGGCTGTGGCTTTGTGACAGGATTTTCTGTGATGTTTCCCATACTGAGGCCACTGTTGTAATCTGAATGATCAGATCTGACTCACGGTTTACCAATAAACGCTCTTCATCGTTGTTGTTTTGTACCGCAGAAGAATGTGACCCTCTGACATTTGAAAATGCTAAAGCAACAGTGGCTGTTTTCTGAAATTCCCTTGAGATAAACATTACGTTTGTGTTAATTGGATGGTTTTGCTGGTCATTGAGTTTATCTCAGATATTCTCTCTTACTGAACAACCTATGTGCACAGCCTCACCTGCTGAAGAACACATTGCAAATCCAATTGCAGGAGGAATAATTGCATGCAGTCAACTTATGCTCTACACCACTCTGCTCTGAGAGGACAAGAGTATGGGTTGCAGGGTGCTCTTCTCATACATTGGAGCATAGCATATTTGAAAAGGGAGAAATGCTTTCAAACGGTACTTTGTATGTCACTCTATTTTCAAATGTGAAATTTAAGCAAGAGTTTTAATTAAATAACTGATTTAATTTGATTTAAAATACCAGGTAAAATCATATACATTGCATTATATATTGTATACACATATGATACTCTATAAAATATATACTACATATATAAGGTATATTTAATAAATAAATATACGTATATGTTAATATTTTTAAAATAAATATATAAATATTTTAAAACCTTATACTGGCTCATACTTAACAAAACAAGCTGATAAACCATCACTACTCCAAACAGCCTCCTTGTGACACCAGTCTGACTCCTGATAGTTTCCCAGTTGCTGCCAATTTTCTTTCCCTAATTGGTTCCCAAACATCCAGCCATTTTGTTTACAAATCAGCTTTGTCTTTTAGTCAATTTAATGTGCTTCAAAAGTCCTGTAGCATAACTGGCTAATTGCTTACCAATTAGCAAATAGCGATTATGATTTTTCTTTCCATAAATCCCTGCAGCCATGGTCCAGTTTAATTTTTATTTAGGGGCATTGATAGGTAAGATTTAAACACAGTTTGAATATTTAGAGAGGGAATCTGGTTTTGTAACCTTCAATGTCAAAGTCCACCTGAGAGCAATTCTGTACAGGGAGTGTGTCTTTGTAATGTGAACTGCAACGCAGCCTCAACATCAGTGACACAAATACGCAGCAATAGCACAAGGCATGAATATTGTGACTCCCCAGCTCCTGACAGGTACTGATGCTTGCTGCCATGGCGCTGGCTCAGATTCCTGCCAGTCCTGAGCTGCAGACTGTAGCTCTCCCTGCATCCAGCTGTCACTGTGTTGCAGAATGTTTTCCTTTGACATCAGAATACTCTGCTTTTTAACTAACACTCTCCATGTCTGGCAAAACAGGTGCGGACAAAATGCCTGTATTTCCCCCAAATATTTGTGCATCTGATCTGTAGTTTTAGTTTGCGTGCAAGTGTGGAGAGAGAGAGAGAGATCGATCCACTGCTGTAGAAATTATTTGTGCAAGTAAGGCTGAATGACATTTATTCCCGAAACTCCAGGAAATCCTCACTGCTTCTTGTCCCACTCAATGGCAGGGGGTGTGAAGTCAGCAAAATAGAGCAGAATACATCATCATTCATTAAGCACAGGGTCAGGGAGCTAATAAGGGACTAGATATTATCCAGTAAGCAGAAGACATTATGTGGAGTTCAATGCCTGTTATCTATGAGTTTCAGGATGTTCCCCAGGAATGAACTTTTCGAGATAATACAAATCACAGAACCTTTTTTTTTTTTGATGCAGCTAATGTGCTTATTCTGCAGTGCTGGGGATCTCCTTGAGCCCAAAGAAGGAAGACATGGACTTCTTGCGAGCCTTTGTCTCTGCTCATGTGGAAAGAACAGAACACTTCAAAGGTCTCAGAGGCATCTAGAGGAGAGGCAGAGGACAGCAGTTCTTGGAAACGTGCAATAGCAGTCTCTGAAAGGGTGCAGGGGTTTTCAATTAAGACCAAACAGTCTTGTAGTTCCATTTGCCAATCATCTGAGAGATGAGCCAACCACAAGCTGAGCATGGAAAGGTTATAATTTAGCAAGACGGCTGGATTTCACACCTGAATAATCCGTCATGAAAATATGCCTGAAGTAAAAGGTGTTTCTTTTAACAACTACAATCAAGACGGGTAAAATGCTCAACCTTGGAGGCGTTCAAAAAAGGTATAGACGCGGCACTCCAGGGCCTAGTTTAGGAGTCATGGTGGTGTTAGTTGATGGTTGGACTTGACGATCTTCGAGGTCTTTTCCAACCTTAATATGATTCTATGATTCTATGCTAAGGCTACTGTATTGCTTTTCCAAATGCATGCCATGTTAAATGACGTTAAAATGAGGAGCTGTAAACTATGTTCTGATTTCATGGTATCCACAACAGTTGACTACAAACAGCCAAGCTTGGCTCTGCTCCTTTTCTTCTAGGAGTGGCTGGAATGATGCTCCTTTTGTAGACTCAATGCTCCAGCAGCAGGGAGAGAAAGTGCTAGAAGCAGATCTCCCTTCTCTCTTTCCCCTTGTCCTGTTCCCATTTGTGGGGCTCCTCTGAGCACTGGTGTTGTGCTGCAATAGATGGCCCCTCAATGGAAGGGACGGAGGAGGAGAAAAGGGTCCTCATCTTGTGCTGAAGCTTGAAGTCCCAGACGAGCAGATCACAGCTGCTCGAACAAGGTCACACTGGCTCAGGAGAAGGGGCTAATAAGAATAGAGAGAATTCATCTCCTGCTACCCACAGGATATTTATACATATATATGCATACATTTAAATAAATATCTTCTGAGGAAATCCTGTGGCTCTGTCTTTTGGCAATTTAACTCTGTGTTAACTCTCTGGGGGGAGAGACCAAAGGAGATGAATATCATGTTCATGTTCTGGGAAGTCTGAGCTCTGGCCAGTGACAGAAGCAAGGAGAATGGCTTTTGTAGCATCTCTTAAAGCCTTTCATAAACATTCAACTTTCTTACACAGCCTTGTTTTTCCATTGTATTTGACTATTCTTTCCTATGTTCTCCCAGTTGTGCGGTATGTTGTAGGTCATCTCTTTGCCTGCCTACATGCTGCTGCAGTAAGCTTCCTAGCATTTTCTTAGGGTTCCAAAGAGTACCAGAAGTACCAGCAGTACATGGAGAGAGGTGAATTACAGTTATTACTTTACAAAGTGTAAACTGAGGCAGAGAAACTTTAGACGAGACAATTTTGCAGGAAAGAAGCCAGGCCTCTGGAACCCTGCTTTCCTGCTTTAACCCCTAGACCACAACCAGGAACAACATAATGTATTCTGGAACTGAACAATGAATTTTGCTGGCAAGTTCTGTAAATCTCATGCTTTCTGCATTCACTAAAGCCTAAGCTAATGGCTTCCTTGAGCTTTGTGTGCACACTCCTCAGGGGTGTGTGCACAAGCCAAAAAGGAGGGAAAGGAGATGGCTGTAAATATTTGGCTCCAGTATGTGCATTACATCTGTCACAAGGGAAACAGTGAGAAAGGTTTGAAAAATGCAAGCCAGTGCAATTAATGCTGGCCAGAGGTAAAGTAACGTTTTCAAAATCTCCTTTTAGTAGTGCTTCTGCAAGAGATCTTTATGTGCTTGTAGAAAATAAGCCTACAGTTACTAGCAGGACAAAAAAATAAATAATAATAAAGGAAATGTTAGCCAAATATGCCGACTCAGCCCCTATATAACTCAGCTGGAGTTACCCAAGATGAATATGACTCCAGAAATCAGCAGTGGCCCCACTGTAAAATTGCACAAATTTATATTTTCAAAAGTAATTTTCATAATAACAGTTTCATTATGTTCCAGAATAGAATGACCACATGCTGCAGAATAAAAACTGGGATGGAAGTGAGGGCAGGAACCATCCGTCTAAAGGGAAAAGAAAAAAAATAGGGCCATAAGGAGACACTACTAAAATCTTGCATATTCCACTTAATTCAGACTTACAGACTTTCAGAAAGGCTACTTGATGAAGACTCAGAGGTGACAGTTTAAGGGAGCTTTGCATTGTCTGAGTCCAATTCCTTGCCTGCCATAAAGGAACAAAAAAAGAAGACAGTCCAGTCCTCAAAAGAATTCACATCACAGATTTTATGACTAATCCCTTACTTGCTAGCTTTGATATCATCTGGCCACCTAACTTGAGAGACATGGAAACTAAAAACATTAAAATCACCTGCCATATTTTAAACAGCAGTGTTTGGAGAACCTGTGGTCCAGGCCACCTCTGTGCTGAATGCATTGTCATTTACCTCAGGTATGAGCCTGAAAGAAAATTTTACTGTCTCCGAAGCAGTGTTTCATTTTTAAGAGCAGCAGCTGGGTGTAGCTACACTCCTTTATGGAATATTTAGGGGCTGATCTGCATGGACAACTCATTACTGGAGCCTAACTGATGTGCCTTCTGCTCCCAGCAAAGACCTGACTCCAACAGATTTGATTGACTGGAGCTATGGGAGCATGATAACCCTAAAGCATGAGATTTTCAGGCTAGCAAATCTCAAATGGTTGGGCTTTTAACAGTAGCAAGGACTTTTGTGAAACCTTTAAGGAAGCAGGGACAACTTCATGAGGTGTCAGAACAAGAGCTGGCTCTCATTTGCAGGAGATGTTTTATCTTAAGGGGTCTTTAAAGTAAAAGCTAGAGAAATAAAAGAGGGTTATGCTTCAGCAAGGCACTTAAGCAGTATTTTCCCATCTGTAAAGAAGTGAGACTGGTTCATGATCTCACTTGCAGGACACTGAAAGTGCTGCCACACACCCAAACGGGCACGGTGCATTCATACCTGATGCAGAAGAAGGTGCTCCCACCCCTTCATCATTTTGTGATTAGAAATGCACAGAGGAACCTAAATGGTGTCTAAAGGGGATGGCTGAAACACAACAGAATTGCACAAACATAGTAGAGAAATGAGGAGAGAATGTTGTGCTCAGAAAAATTAGGTAGAATGCGTTCTCTCCCTTCCTTTCACAAGAAGGAATGTCAGATCTTTGATACTCCCATTTCCTGCCTCTTTAGGTTGGGCAAAGAGCCAAAAAAATAGAGTCTTATGAAAACAAGAAGCAAAAAATACAATGAGTTTGAGGTCATATCAACAGTATTTCATATGAAAGCACATCTTGCACATGCCCACCATTCAAAGTTCAGCCAAAATTCTCAGATGAAAAGGCATGAGTAGAAGAGTTGGTTGGGGAAATACATTACTCTCCAAAACATGAATGCTTTCACCTCTTTCTTTGAAGAGGCATGACATACACACTTACTGTAAGCAAGTCAGGGCGCGTATCTAAATGGAGCATATCTGAAAGTTGTCCCTAAAGGACTGATTCAGCTGGTGTAGTCACTCAACACTCAGTATTTAAGATGCACAGAGTGATGGTATATGTGGAATAATTTTTATTTCTTTGTTTCCTGATAGGATGAGAAGCAACTTGTTTGACTGCTCAGATACCAAATGCCACTTGCTGGTAACATTCTGTTGTAAGTGTTTGTTGGTGATTGTGAACACTGTGGCATTTTGGGATTCTCCCCACAGAACATTATTTATTATTACAGAATGTTGGTTTTTTTTTTTTCTTGGTCGTGGTTCATTTTTTTTNCCACACTCTAAAAAAAAGACAGGTGGGTTTTTGTTCTTTTCTTCTGAGGACAAAATTAGAGGTTAAACAATTGTTTGGTGGTTTGAATAGTGCTGACACCTGAGAACTACATACAGAGGCGGGTGTATTAGAAACAGTGATCTTTGAAAAGACAGCTCCTTTTTGACATGTTTCTTTTCACTACTTTAATCATTTTTCCTTTTACATCACATTCACTTTCTTGCACATAGGAAGTACAATAAAAAGGACAGTCATTTATATTTACAGTAAGACACTGGAAAATACAGTGACGCCAACAGCAGTCCTTCTTTGGCTTTTGGGACAAACTATGATTAGGAAGTCTAGAAATACTTCTTTCTCATTTAGTCTCCCTGGTGAAAGTTATTTTCATAAGCTTCACTGAAGGTAAAAGACCGATGGTGTCAACATCTCCATCTCTCATGAGGAAACTATTCTTGACCCTCTAATGCAACTGCTGGCTTTTGTTTCCAAACGCTGGTCTCTCATAAATTACCATATTCCTCAAAAGTTTAAAATTCCCCTTGTTTCCTCTCTTTGTGCTTATGCATAGCAGAGGCCTCTGAGTGCTTGCAATGAAGGATGACGCCAATCCTTTTCAGTACAGGAATGTTCCCAAGGAAATGGATGGCTCCTGGGCCCGAGGGAGACAGGGAGCAGAGCAGGATGTGCTGCAATACACAAAGCAAAGTCTCTCTAGCAAAGGCAATCCCACCTGCAAGAGATGGACAGGATGTGAGTGATGCACAGGAAGTGATGCAGGCAGGAAACATGAAAGCCAAGTAAAGAGATTTCCAAAGTAAAACAGGAAAATGGCTGAAAGAAAAGAAAACTAAATGACGTGGAAAAAGATGACAGAGTTTTGTTGTGTTTTGTTTTCATTTGGACTAATAGTAAAGCTTTGACAAAACAACTGAGGTGTGCTTCCTAAACTAATGTAGCGTGGAGACCTTTGCAGCTTAGGTGTGAGGTCTTGAGGTGGCCTTCAGAAAAGTCTTGTCAGTTGTAAATGTCTTGCATGCATTGATATGCAGTGTGTATTACAGCTGTATGTGCACAAAACATAACAAAGCCTATATGTGCTTCAAAAGGATCATTTTAAAGAGATAATAATCTCAAATTTCCTTTCCCTACCATAAAATCCCTTCCATGACAAAGTCTGAACATAAAAAGAAAGATTCTATCTCACACTAGTGATTTCAGTGAGTTTGCGTCCAAATCGTACCAGTGTCTCTGAGATTGGAATCAGGCTCAGTCTGTTTTTTCTGGGACATACTTTAACTTTGACAGGATGTAGACTGGATCTTGACATATGTTATACTGTATTTATAGAGTTTAAAGCAGCTCAGGAGTCTATTTCTTCCTTTCAGTTTATTTCCAGTGTCACTAGTATGTAACATTAATTATACAGTTATTCTATCCCCATAAGGAAGACAAGCAAAACTAAAACATTTTTAGGATTATACGATACTGTAGTTTTCAGGAAATTGCACACATTAGTTAATAATACACATTACTACTTTTACTACCTTTACTACCTTAGAAATATGACATCATCATTTGCTTCACTTCCTTCACACACAGTTTGCAAAAACACATTATACCAAAAATATGACATTACTAATATATGTCTCAGAAGTATTATTTACACAGTTTTAGTCTGTCTTATTAAGCTGCTCCGAGCCTTCACATAAGAACATTGTAAAGAACTGGTATTTTTACTGTCATTGTCATTATTATTAAAAATATCCACTATTATTAAAAATTGTACTATTAGTGTTCACAATGGTCCAGGTTCATTTCTTACGTTGAGATAAATCCAAAGGGACTACACTGCTAGATCTTTCTCTGCTCCCACTGTTTTTCAGGGCCCAGAGCTGTTGCAAGTGGAACTTTCTGATTATTAAAAAACCAACAACAGTGCTTTCTGAGATAGCAAAAAGGAGATGGTGATTGCAATGTATAGACTTTAATACGAGCATATCACAAGATGGAGCCAAAGAGACTGGATAGGAGAACTGGAATGAAAAGTGTAAGTGTGGAGAAGAAAACAAATCTTTCCTATCTGATAACTGGGAAGAACTCCACAGTCTTCAAAGAGCTATTTTCCAGCAGTGCTATAACTCACATGCCCCTTTGACAAAACAACCACTTTCAAGTAAGTAAGATAGTGCTGAAAAACAGTGTGGTCTTACGCATTTGCAACAGAGAGTATTAAATTTTGGACTCTATCTTGAAAATAAAGTAAAATACAACAGGGTCCCATTAAATAAACTGCTGAGAAAAAGTGCTTGCTCAGAAGACAACAGGCTAGAACCTAGCAAAATGAGAGAAAGGGCTTTTAACCCTGAAATACCTTGGGGTCTCTTCATATACTTGCTGAGTGCATCTGTGACTTCTACAAGGTATGGGGTAATACAAA